>PVJS01007747.1:0-55107 GCA_004027185.1 Glis glis | reverse complement strand
GAAGAATGGCCATTTTAATGATATTTATTCTGCCTACCCAAGAGCATGGGAGATCTTTACATCTTCTAAGATCCTCTTCAATTTCTTTTTTCAATGTCTTAAAATTTTCCTTGTAGAGGTCTTTTACCTTGTTGGTTAGGTTTATTCCCAAGTATTTTATTGTTTTGGGGGATATTGTGAGTGGAAATGTCTTCTGGGTTTCTTTTTCAGTGGATTTATGGTTGGCATACAGAAAAGCTTCTGATTTTTTAAGATTGATTTTGTATCCAGACACTTTGCTGAATTTGTTGATCAGTTCTATGAGCCTTTTGGTTGAGTTTGCTGGATCTTCTAAGTATAATATCATGACATCTGCAAATAGAGTTTCAGTTCCTCTTTTCCTATTTGTGCTCCTTTTATTTCCTTCTCTTGCCTTATTGCTTTGGCTAGACTCTCAAGTACTATATTGAAAAGGAGTGGTGACAGCGGACATCCTTGTCTTGTTCCTGTTTTTAAGGAGAACTCTCAAAGTTTTCCCCATTCAGTATGATGTTGGCTGTGGGCCTATTGTATATTGCCTTTATGATGTTGAGGTATGGTCCTTCTATTCCAATTCTCTATAGAGTTCTTATGAATGGGTGTTGGATTTTGTCAAATGCTTTCCAGCATCTATTGAACTGATCATGTGATTTTTGTCTTTAGTTCTGTTTATGTGGTAGATTATATAGTTTGTTTTTCGTATGTTGAACCAGCCTTGCATCCCTGGGATGAACCTGACTTGGTCATGATGTATGATTTTTGTGATGTGGTTTTGAATGCGCGTTGCTAGTATTTTGTTTAGAAGTTTTTTGTCTAAGTTCATTAACGATATAGGTCTGTAGTTTTCTTTTCTTGAGCTGTCTTTATTTGGTTTTGGTAGTAATGTGATGTTGGCTTCATAGAATGTATTTGGGAGAGTCCCATTTCTTTCTATTTCATGGAATAGATTGAGGAGTATTGGGATTAGTTCTTCTATAAAGGTTTTATAAAATTCACCTGGGAAACCATCTGGACCTGGGCTTTTCTTTGATGGTAGGCTCCTTATTGCTGCTTCGATCTCTTTGATTGCTATTGGTTGATTTAAATTTTCTGTATCTTCTTGATTCAACTTAGGAAGGTTGTACATGTCTAGAAATTTGTCAATTTCTTCTAGGTTTTTCGTTTTGTTGGAGTATAGTTTTTCAAAGTAGTTTCTGATAATCCTCTGAATTTCTGTGCTGTTGGTGGTAATATCACCTTTTTCATCTCTTATTTTAGTAATTTGGGTTGATTATCTCTTTCTTTTTGTTAGGTTGGCTAGTGGTTTATCTATCTTGTTTATTTTTTCAAGGAACCAGCTTTTGGTTTTGTTGATTTTTTTGTATTTTTTTATTTTCTACTTCGTTGATTTCTGCTCTGATTTTAATAATTTCCTGTCTTCCACTGGCTTTGGGGTTAGACTGTTCCTGTTTTTCAGGGACCTTGAGGTGTGTGTCATTAGGTTATTTATCTGGTGATTTTCTGTTCTTTTTATGTGGGCACTTAGTGCTATGAATTTTCTTCTTAATACTGCCTTCAGGGTGTCCCAGAGATTTTGATATGTTGTGTCTCTGTTTTCGTTTGTTTCTAGGAATTTCTTAATTTCTCCCCTTATTTCTGCTGTGACCCATTCCTCATTCAGCAGTGTGGTGTTCAGTCTCCATGTGTTTATGAGGTTTCTCTGGGTCTTCCTATAGTTAATTTTTAGTTTCATTCCATTATGATCTAAAAAGATGCAGGGGATTATGTCACATTTTTTGAACTTGCTAGTATTCCTTTTGTGGCATAGGATATGGTCTATTTTAGAGAAGGTTCCATAAGCAGCTGAAAAAATGTGAATTCAGCTATAGTTGGGTGGAATATAATATTTTGTATGTGTCTACTAGGTCCATTTGGTTTATGGTGTTCCTTAGGTCTGAGGCATCTTTACTGACCTTTTGTCTTGAAGATCAATCTAGTGGTGTGAGAGGGGTGTTTAAGTCTCCCAATATTATTGTATTGGGATCTATGTGTGATTTAATGTGACAAAGAGTTTCTTTTATGAAAGTGGTTGCACCTATGTTTGGGGCATAAGTGTTGATTATTGTTATATTCTCTTGCTGAATTGTTCCTTTTACCAGTAAGAAATGATCTTCTTTGTCTCTTCTGATAAGTTGAGGTTTAAAGTCTAATTTGTCTGCTATCATAATTGCTACTCCTGCTTGTTTTCAAGTTCCCTTAGCGTGTATTACCTTGCTCCATCCCTTCACCTTTAGTTTGTGCGTATCTTTACTTGTAAGGTACGTTTCTTGCAGGCAGCACATAGATGGATTGTGATTTTTAATCCATTTTGCCACTTTATGTCTTTTGATTGGGGAGTTGAGGCCATTTATATTCAGCATTATTATTGAGAGATGGGTTTTAATTCCTAACATTTTGAGTTTTAATTTCTGTTTGAGGTAGTGTTTGTTCTTTGCCTAGTTGTTTGTTTGATGGAAATCACTGTTTCTCTGGTTCTGGCATTTCCTTATTATTTCTTCCTTGTAATTAATCTCTTTGAGTATTTTCTCTAGTGCTGGTTTGGAAGACATAAAGTCTTTCAGCTTCTGTTTGTCATGGAAGGTTTTTATTTCCTCATCAAATTTGATAGCTATCTTTGCTGGATAGATAAATCTTGGCTGGAAGTTGTTTTCTTCCAGAGTGTGGATTATGTTACTCCAAGCCCTCCTGGCTTTTATGACTTGGTTTGGAAGGTCAGGAGTGATTCTTACTGGTTTGCCTCTGAATGTTACTTAGTATTTTACTCTTGCTGCTTTTAAAATTCTCTCCTTGGCCTCTACATTCGTCAATTTGATCATTATGTGGCGTGGTGAACCTCTTCTCTGATCTTGTCTATTAGGGGTCCTATATGTTTCCTATATCTGTGTGTCGACCTCTTTGTCTATATTTGGAAAATTTTCTAATATTACTTCTCTGAATAAATTATTGATTCCTTTGGTTTCAGCGTCTATTCCCTCTTCTATGCCTATTATTCTTAGGTTTGCGCTTTTAAGACTGGCTGAGATCTCTTCAATGTCCATTTCATGCTGTCGAATTGCTTTTCCTAATTTATATACTATATGTTCATTTTTCGAGAGGTCATCTTTTAAGAATGAGATTCTGTTTTCCATGTGGTCTAGTCTATTCTTGATGGTCTGTATTGATGTCTTCATTTCCATTATTGCATCCTTAACTTCCTTCAGAGCTTCTTTTTGATTCCTGTTCAGGGTGTCGGATTCTTTGCTTATTTGATCCTTCATCACTTTCAGGCTTTCTCTGAATTCTTTTCGGAAATCCTGTATCATTTCTACTATTAAAGTACTGAATTGTCCTTCTGGCAATCTTTGCAGTTCTTTTTTGGCGGGTTCTGTTGTTGTGAGGTTATGGGAGCTCATTGTTTCTTTGCTATTCTTCCTTTTCATGATTTCAAGTTTTTTTATGTTTATACCTTTGTTGCTTTTAGTAGCTCTCTCTCTCTCACTCTGTAGGTTTCCTATGTCTAATCTCTCTCCCTTTATAGTTTCTTATCCTGGAGGTAGACAGTTGCTACTAGGTGAGCCTTAAAGGTGAATAGCCTTTACTGAATGGTTATTCTCATTTTCTCGGTATAATGTCCATTTTCAGACCCAATTCTTGGTCTCCTTCAGTGATTGGGACCCTTGCCTGGTGCCTGTCACTACCTGTGCAGGCGACCAGTGTCGCTATTGCCCCTCTCACTGCAAGCGTGGGTCTCCACCGTCTCCACTTGGGCTGTCCCTATGTCTCTCTCTGTCTACACCTATGTCAGGTGTCACCAGCAGGTGGCCCCGGGTTTGTGTCTCTTTGCCTACAGAAGCGGCAGATGTCGCTTTGACCCAATTTTATGCAAACACGGAACTCCACATTTTTCACAGAGAGGGCTGGTTTGGTCTAATTTTTCCCCAGGTACCACAACTGTATGTCCTGTGGTTATCCCTGGGGACTCGATAAGGGCATTGTGACCCGAGGGCTGCAAGTTTGTCCCACTCAAATGTCACCAGGGACTGTCTGCTTATCCATGCGTCTACCACACCCCACAGCAGACTCCACTCCCACCTCCACCAGGACAATCCACACAGTCTCAGACCCCACGAGTCCCTGTGGCCGCGCTGGGTGGTCTCCCCCTGGGGCGGATCATTGACTTCCGGTCTCGTCGAGCAGTGCTCTTAATCTCTAGAGGAGGGTGTGGGCTCAGCCGCAGGTTCTGGTCAAGCCTCCGGGTCCTGGGGACTCTGCCGAGTGTGGATTGAACTGCTGCTCACTTTTGTCGCTGATGCTCTGCAGTGCTGGTTTTAGAAAAGGTCCTTGTCTTCTTTGTTGGTGGCCTGCAGAAGCCGCAATGCCCGTAGCCGCCAGCGTGGTCTGACCAAGATGGCGCCGCCGCCGCTTCCGCCGACGCAGCAGTTCGGGTGTGTGTGGCGCGTGGAGGAGTCGCTGCTGCCTTCACTCTGCTATTCTGCAGCTGCTGGACTCACAGCAGGTCGCCGGCGTCTCCGTTGGTCTTGTGTGGAAGCCACAATGCTGGAGCTGCCGGCAAGGTCCTGCCAAGATGGCGCCGCCGCAGCCGCTGTGGCCGCCGTTTGGTGTGTTGAGTGTGGCGGAGCCGCTGCTCGCTCTCGTCTCTGCTGATCTGCAGTTGAGCTCACAGCAGGTCTCTGGCTTCTCTGCCGGCGGCGTGTGGAGCCGCGATGCGGGGAGCGGCCGGCGCGGTCCGGCCAAGATGGCGCCGCCGCCGTTCCTCAGGTAAGGCGCTTGGAGCTTTTTACTTTCCTCTGTTTTGTCTTCTGGCTTTGATTCCATCGCATTTCAAATTTTTCGTTGTTTAGTTCAAGTTTTTGTTGCTTTTCTTCTCCTGTCAAGAAGTTGCTTTCACGGCAATTGAGACCCAAGTCTCAGAGAGATTGTAACGTGGTGTCTCACTTACTCGCATCTTGGATCTTCTTGAAATATCGTGTAGTTTTAATTTGCATTTTCCTGATTGCTAAAGATATTGAACATTTTTTCAAATATTTGTTGGCCATTTGTATTTTTTTTGAAAGTCAATTCAGTTCGGCTGCCCATTTTTTTTATTTGGTTATTATTATTATGTTTTAGTGTTGAGTTTACTTTTGTGCAGGGTGAAAGGTTGTAGTTTAATTCCGTTTCTTTACATATGGATAGCCAGTTTTCCCAACACAATTTGTTGAAAAGGCTGTCCTTTCTCCAGTATATGTCTTTGGCACCTTTATCAAAGATCAACTGGTTATAGATATGGGGCTTTGTTTCTGAGTCTTGTGTTCTATTCCATAGGTCTATGTGTCTGTTTTTGTGCCAATACTATGCTGTTTTTATTATTATTGCTTTGTAATATAATTTGAAGTCAGGTATTATGATCCTTCCGGCATGGTGCTTATTGCTGAGAATTGCTTTGGCTATTTTGGGTGTTTTGTTTTTCCATATAAATTTTATAACTGATTTCTCTAGGTCTGTGAAAATGATGATGGTATTTTGATAGGTATTGTATTAAATGTGTAGGTTGCTTTTGGTAGGATGGTTATTTTGAGTATATGTAGTCTGCCTATCTAAGAGCATGGGAGGTCTTTCCATCTTCTAAAATCTTATTCAATTTATTTTATTTTATTTTATTTTATTTATTCAATCTTATTCTGATTTATAGTTTTCATTGTAGAAGTCTTTCACCTCCTTGGTTAAATTTATTCCTAAGTATTTTATCCTTTTTGAGGTTATTGTGAATGGAATTGTTTTCTGTATTTCTTTTTCAGTGGATTCATGATTGGCATAAAGGAATGCTAATGATTTTTGTAGGTTGATTTTGTATCCTGCTACTTTGCTGAAACTATTTATCACTTCTAGAAGTCTTCTGGTTGAATTTTTTGGGTCTTCTATAAAGGATCATGTCATAAGCAAACAGATAGTTTCAGTTCTTTTTTCCCTATTTATATTCCTTTGATTCTCCTGTCTTTTTGCTGAGGGTAGAGTTTTAATGTTTGTTTAATTTATCTCTTTCTTTAGACATAAGAAGTCCTTGCATTTCTTTATTTCAGTTTTTATTTATTCCTCATTTTCTATGGTATAATTTTTTTAAACTTATAATTCAGCCAATGTTGACTTTGGAGTATTAAGTAAAGTTGGTAGCCAAGTCTTTGTTCTATATTTACAACCAGCTTTTCTAGCATCATTATCAAATAGCCTTCCCTTTCCTTAACATTTCATTTCTTCTACAGATGATATGAAATTTTTGTAAACACTGTTATCTGTTTTCTGTTATTTTTGTTTCATTAGTTTCTGCTTATTTTCATTCCAGTACTTCTAGTTTAATTATAAAATATTGGTAATATGCCGGGCATGGCGGCGCACGCTTGTAATCCCTGTACTTGGGAGGCTGAAACAGGAGGATCGCAGATTCCTGGCCATCCTAAACTACTTAGTGAGGCCTGACACAACTTAGTGAGACCCTGTTTCAAAATAAAGAATAAAAAATAGGGCTGAGTGTGTAGCTTGGTGGTAGAATGCCCCTGGGTTCAACCCCAGCTCTGCAAAAATAAATAAATAAATAAATAAATAAACAAACAAACAAAATATTTATAATATATTTTAGTATAAGCTGGGCATGGTGGCACATGCCTGTAATCCCAGTACTTGTGAGGCTGAGACGGGAGGATCACAGTTTCCAGGCTGGCAGCACTTGGTAACCTAGTGGGATCCTGTTTCAAAATAAAAAATAGGGTGTAGCTAAGAGGTAGAGTGCCCCTGAGTTCAATCCTCAGTACCACAAAACAAACAAAGCAGAACGAAACAAAACATAAAATAGTGTGGTTAAGGTTTGCAGACTCCTGCTTTACATTCTAAGAGGCTATAGAGCAATGACATTATGTAATTTTCAAGACTTCATTATCCCAGACCAGCTATTTAGAGGCAGGATAAGATGTGTGCAGATTAGCGCTGCTCTCCTACTAAGATTAAGCTTTTACCTTTTCTTAGCTTCAAACAGAAAGGTCTGAAAAGCCATGTAGTGCCTTCAGGGCATGTTGGAAATCACAAAAATGGTGCCCTTGTGTTGAACCGTACTTTACAGGAAGGACTGATGCTGAGCTAATGAGAGCATGTCAAGGTATTGCCAGCACGGTCTCATTGCTTCTAATTAGGGCCTCCAGAATGCTACACCTTGCCAGGGCTCTGACTAGAGTCATTTGCATGTGCTTCCATTCCAAAGCCTGGCTGCTAATTTTGACTTTTTTTTCCCCTCTGTAGGATTTCTAAAACCATTATGACATAAAAGTCATCTGCTTTGCCTTTTATAATGAAAGCTTTTTTAAAAAAAATTTTATTGTGGTACTGGGAATTGAACCCTGGGACATTTTACCTCTGAGCTATACTGCAAACCCTATTTCATTTTTTATTTTGAAACAAGGTTTTATTAAGTTGTGGAGGGCCTCAATAAGTTGCTGGGGCTGGCTTTGAACCTGCAATCCTCCTGTATCAGCCTCCCAAGTACTGGGATTACAGGTGTGAGCCACTACACCCAGCTAAAAGCTTTTTCTTAAGTTTTTTTTTATTTTAAAATAATTTCAGTTTTATAGAAAAATTCAAGTATTGCACAACAAATTCCCAAATATCTTTTATCCACAATACACAAATGTTAACATTTTACACCTGGGCATTATCATTTTTCCCTACTCTACATCATACACAAACACACATACACATACATAAATATTCTTTTTTAACCATTTGAAGTTCAATTGCAGATGTATTATCTTTTACTCCTAAACATTTCAATGTATATTTTCTGAAAAGCAAGGACATTTTCTTACATAATACTGTAATACTATCAACATCAACAGACCTTGTTAAAATTTTACAAATTAGCCATTATTTATTGTCTTCTTTTTTAAAATATATTCATTTATTGGTGCATTGCAGTTACACATTTTGATAAGTGTCAGGGTATCAGAAGCATGCATGCACACATTGCTCATTTAGCCCTCCCTCAAATCCCACCCTATTCCCTCCCCCTTCCCTCCTTTTCCTGCTCAGCATAGTGATTGACTCTGATAAATTTGTGTATATACATCGTGTGCATTAGTGTGTTCCCCTCTTCCACCTTCCTATCTCCCTCAGTTAGGACCCCTTCTTGCTCATCTAAAGTTTCTCCTTTGTCTGGGGTTCCTTCTAAGTCCCATTCTCCCTAGCTTCCACATATTAGGGAGAACATCCGACTTTCACTCTTTGTGACTGACTAATCTCACTTAGCATAATGTTCTCCAGTTACCTCCATTTCCCTGTAAATGATGTAATTTTGTTCTTTATGGCTTCTATAGAAAATGAAAAAAAATGCTATTTGGTCCATGTACCAGTCAGCATTCATACTGCTATAATATAAAAGATTGACCACGTAATTTAGAGGAAAGAAGATTTATTTTCTTACAGTTTCGGGTTCAGTCCATGCAAGACCAGGGACCAAGTATCTCAGGGCATGGTGGTGGGAGGTGGAGAGAGGGAGAGCACATGGGCTGTGCTCCTTACATCATGGAGGCTGGAAGCAAGAAAGAGAGAGCAGGGGGAGGAGGAACCACATATAATCTCCAAGGATTCATCCCTTCCAGCCACACCCAACCAGCCCAGGCCACACCCCAGATAAATCCATTACAATGGATTTATCCACTGCTGGGATTACAACCCTCATGACTCAATTATGTCAGCCCCAAACATTAATAAATGAGCTCTTTGGGGGACATTTTATATCTAACTATAACAGTCCAGGATCCAATCCAGAATTATAAGTTGCATTTAATTGTCATATCTCCTTAAGTCTCCTGTAATCTGTCTCTGAGCTTTTTTGTCTTTCATGACCTTGATATTCATGAAGAGAATAGGTGAGCTATTTTGTGGAAATTTTCTCTTAATTCTAAATCTGCAACTAATTCCAAAGGCATGACCTTAACTTGCAGTTGATCTCTGATTAGCTTAATTTTTCCATGTATGACCTGAAAACGTTAACCTCCAACTTCTGATCAAAGAACTCAAACATAAAGGGCAGAAGCAAGGGATGGGAACTGCCATTTGCTGAGCTCCTTGTAAAGGCAGTTGATGAACATCTCATTTAATTAACACATCTTGCTGGGCATGGTGGCACACCACGCTTGTAGCCCCCGTACTTGGGAGGCTGAGACTGGAGGATCCGGGTTCGTGGCCAGCCTCAGCTACTTAGTGAGGCCCTGTTTCAAAATGAAGAACAAAAAACAGGGCTAGGGGTGTAGCTCAGAGGTAGAATGCCCTGGGTTCAATTCCCAGTACCACAAAAAAAAAAGAAGCAAGAATATAAAATTTCATATGATTACTCTTTTTTTATAAAGTAGTTTATACTTCCAAAAACTTTATCTATAATCCCATATGAGGAAAGGGCAATCTCTTCAATAAACAGTGTGGGAAAATTGGATATCCACTTGCGGAAGGATGAAAATGGATCTTTATCTTATATCATATATGAAAATCAACTCAAAATAGATTAAAGCTTCAAATATAAGACTGGAGACTAAAATTGCTAGAAGGAAACATAGGGGAGAAGCTTCATGACATTGCTGGGGTAATGGTAGGCCCATTGAAAAAACAGCCAACAAAAGTAAAAATAGACAACGGGACTGCAACAAACTCGAAAGCTGCACAGCAAAGGAAACAAGCAACGAGGTGAAGAGACAACCCACAGAGTGGAGGAAAGTGTTTGCAAGCCATACATATGATAAGAGCTTAATATACAAAATATTTAAGGAACTCAAACAACTCAATAAAAAGAAAACAAATAACCCAATTAAAAAATGGGCAAAGGAGCTGGGCACCATGGAGCATGCGTGTAAATCCCAGCTACTCGGGAGGCAGAGGCAGGAGGACCGCAAGTTCAAGACCAGCCTGGACAACTAAGCAAGACCCTGTCTCAAAATAAAACTAAAAAGTGCTGGGGATCCATCTTAGTGATCAAGTGCTACTAAGCAAGACCCTGTCTCAAAATAAAACTAAAAAGTGCTGGGGATCCATCTTAGTGATCAAGTGCTACTAGATTCCATCCCGAGTACTGGGGGGAAAAAAGGGAACAAACATTTCTCAAAAGAAGACAACGTACAAAAGGCCAACAAATTTGTGAAAAAATCTTTGACATCACTAATCATTAGGGGAATGCAAATTAAAGCCACAGTGAGATACCACCACATGTCTGTTAGGGTGGAAGACCTCCTCTTTTAGTTCTATTTTAATTTTAGTAATGACACTACTAACTGCTATTTTTTAGTTTTCTTAGTTGGTTTACCCATCAGCAAATTCAATCTGATCCCAGGAGATTGGATCATGATGTGATCATGTGCACCACCACACTGATCTTTCAGGTCAGTGTAATCCCAGTGATTAGGGAGGGTGAGGCAGGAGGATCACAAGTTGGCAGCCAGCCTGACAACCTAAGTGAGACCCTGGGTCAATACAAAAAAATTATAAAGGTGGATGTAGCTCAGTGGTAGAACATCTCTGGGTTTGATTCCTACACACACACACACACAAATTCAAATGATCACTGGAAATCAAATAGATGAACTAGTACAATGAGAGGAAAAAAATATACACGAAAAACATGCTTGAGAAAACGAGACGGCAGAAAATCTACAAATCACGGAATGCAGGCATACCATCCAAACCCCTACTAGCAAGAGGAGTGGTCAAGGATTTGTAGTTGTGTGGTGAGAGTGGTAAAAGATAAAAAGCAAGCCAGGGGTGGTGGCGCAAACTTGTCATCCCAGTACTTGGGAGGCTGAGACAGGAGGATCGAAGGTTTGCAGCCAGTCTCAGCAACCTCGTGAGGCCCTCTGCAACTTAGTGAGACCCTGTTTCAAAATAAAAAATAAAATAGGGCTGGGGGTGTAGCTCATAGGTAGAATGCCCCTGAGTTCATTCCTCAATACCAGAAAAATAAATGAATGAATGAATGAATGAATAAATAAATAGTAAGCAAGCATGACAAGCCCCTCAAGTTGCAAAACCTAAACATAAATTGTCCTTTAGAATGTCTCCTATTCTGACTTTGTTTGCTTCATGGTGTCATTCATGTTTCCTGTACACTGGAAGTTAATTCTGCATATTTGCTTGCAAACTGGTTCAATTTTTCAGCACTAATACTCTTCTTTTCATGCTGGGAGCGCACATCACTGCAGACGAGGACTTAGCATCTGGTTTTCCACTTTGAGGGGTGGATGTTTGGTCAGTAGGTCCAGAGAAGAGGTTTCAGTTTCATCCTCCACTGTAAAGACTTTGTTTTAGGCTATTTGTGTTGCTATAACAAAATGCCTGAGCAAGCGTAATTTATAAAGAAGAAAAATGTGTTTCTCACAGTTCTAGAGGCTGAGAAGTCCAAGATCAAGGTGTCAGCAGGTCTGATGTCTGGTGAGGGCCTTCTTGCCTTGTCCTCACATGGCAGAAGGGCCACAAATGGATGAACACTGCTTGAAGCTCTATTATAAAGGCCTATTATTTGCATTACTTAAGTCACCTCCTAAAGACCCCACATTTTAATACTATCACATTGATGATTAAGTTTCAACACATGAGATTTGGGGGCCATTCAGACCACAGCAAACCTGTAGTAATGAACTCATCTGACTGGCGATCACGTGATCCTGGTGACCACAGAATCCAGTCACTAGTAACCACTATTGCTACCACTGTTGTGGAGGAAGCCACCTGCATCTCTCACCTGGAGATCGTCACAGGCTCTTCACCTGCCACCTGCTTCTGTTTTGCTCCTCTATTGTCCCTTCTCAACAAAGGAGTCAGAGCAATGCACTCCTATTTATCTCCTGCCTGTCCTCATTATCCCTTCTCCATCCAACAATTTTCAAATTCTACTTGGTGCTTTATTTCTGGAAACAAATGGATGTTTTGTTGTTTTGTTTTCAAAGTGGGGATAATTTTCTTTCTTTTTTTTTTTTTTGCGGTACCGGGGATTGAACGCAGGGGCATTCTACCTCCGTGCTACGCCCCCGGCCCTATCTTTTTATACTTTATTTTGAGACCGGGTCTCACGAAGTTGTGGAGGGCCTCACTAAGTAGAGAGAGAGAGAGACAGAGAGACAGAGAGAGAGACACACACACACAGGGAGAGAGAGAGAGAGAGAGAGAGAGAGAGAGAGTGTGCGCATACGCCCACGCGCGCGTGCGCGAGCTGAGGCTGGCTGCGAACCCGGATCCTCTGGTCTCCGCCTCCCAAGGTACTGGGATTACAAGCGTGCGCCACCACGCCCGGCTTAATTTTCTTAATATATTTGCAGTTAATAGGTCTATTGCCTACCTAGCTGGTCTGCAGAGGACAGCTTCTGGAAATTTTGCATCACTTTTATGTTTAGTGGGGATGTTTAAAACACAGGTCAGTCTGGATATCCTGTTAAGTTGAAGGTGTAGACCACACTTCCTCAGAATCCCCTGGAAGGTGTGTTGCAGCACAGGCTGCTGGGCCTGCCATGGAATTTTTGATTCAGTGGGTGTGAGATGAGGTCTGAAACTCTGCATTACTTTCTTTCCTTCCTTCCTTCCTGCCTGCCTGCCTCACGCTCTCCCTCCCTCCCTCCCTCCCTTGCTTCCTCCCCCTCTCCCTCTCTTTCTTATATTGGGGATTGAACCCAGGGGCATTCTATCCCTGAGCTACACACACAACCCTTCTTATTTTTTCTTTTAAAACAGGATCTCACTAGGTTGTTGAGAGTCTTGCCATGTTGTTGAGGCTGTCCTCGAACCTGCAATCCTCCTGTCTCAACCTTCCAAGTACTGGGATTACAGGCATGTGCCACTGTGCCCAGCTTGCAGAACTCTGCATTTCGAACAAGTTCCCAAGTAATGCTCATTCTGCTGATCTGGGGCCACTCTTAGGAATTCTCTTAGATGTATTCTCTCTCTCTCTCTCTCTCTCTCTTTCTCTCTCTCTCTTCTCCTTCTCCTTCTCCCTCCCTCTCTCACTTTTCAGCTTTATTCAGATACTATTGACAAGTAGGAATTGTATATATTAAAGTTGAACAACTTGAAGTTTTGATGTGCATATACTTTGTGAAATGGTTGTTCCCCCTTCTTAATATTCTTATGTCACTCCATCTCTTGCCTTGTCTGACTTCCATTCTCTCCTCCTACTTTTCTCTCTTCTTTGTCTCTTCCACTTCCCCAGTCTTCTTTCTACCACATACCTCCATGACATTTCTAATACAGATCAGTTTAGCTCTTATCTGTTTTTGTTCCCTAGTTCTATACTCAGCACAGCAGAGGCTGAGCAGTGTGAACACAGTCCTTGTCTCCTTCCCAGGCCCAGGCAGAGTAGCCTCCATTCCAGCATTCATCTCTGAACAGTGAGAATCCTCATTTTTCTTCTGCCTCCATCCTTAGCCTATTGAATACCCCCAGGCTTTGGCTTGCGATCATTTGGAATAAACTCCTGAAGAGTACAGAGGACAAACATTAGAAATATCCACTGTTCAGGATTAAGCATGCAACAGGATGAGCCTCTGCCACGCCCACCTAATTGTGGTTTATTTGTTTAATATTAAAATGATCTCCAATATACATAAGCCATCTGCTTTTCCTCCAGATTTCCCGAGCCCTGATGCATTAAGCAGCTGTAAAGCTATTTCGCTTTGTGTCATTAAGGATGGGAATGTGCTAATGTAAATACCAATTGGAAAGCTTGAGTAGTTTTTCAAATTTTTCAGTCATACTGTTTGCTGTATTATTATTCTGGATTAGTCGACTTTAGGTACAATTTAACAGTATGATCAAAGTCTTACTCCAATATTTAGATCCCAAATGACAAATTTAATGGCCTCAGTTAACACCCCAATGATGCAGGCTTAATTTTATGGTTCACCTACTTTTGGTGTTTACTTTTCTGAGCTGTAGCCAAGCTGAAAAAACGGTAAGAAAGCCGAGTATGGTTGTCTATGAAAGAAAATGCCACTCTCCTTAGTAAAAGGAAAACCTGGATTCTCCTTTCAGGTTGGGGCTTGGAGATGTGGGGGAGGTAGACTGCTGGGCTCCCCGCTTCCCGCAGGAAATGCCTAGTCAAACTGGCCTCGAGGTGATGCTCCTTCCCTGGAATGTTCCAGCTCAGACGATGAGCTGAACATCGTCTTCTCTCTAGTCCAGGGCACTGCTGGTGGAAGAGCCAAACATTTAATGAATTAATGGCCAATTTGAGTTTTCCTGTATAGGTAGTATAAGGAAAGTCTAAAAGGTTTCCTTCCTTGATTTCCATTCCCCAGCCACTCCATCCTCCTTCCCAGAAATGATCAGTGTAATTGATTTCTTTCATATCTTCCCAGAGACATTCTACAGTCAAACAATGATACCATCACTTTGGTCGCTGTTCACGACCATGGCAGCATACTGCATACACTGCTGCACGTGGCTCCCCCCATTTTCCACCTTGGAAATCCTCCAGTACACAGAGGTCCTCATTCTGTTCTGATGGCTGCATAGTGACCAGTCATATGACTGCACCATAATTATATGGGCACTTTCCTACAAATAGGCATTTGAATTGTTTCTAATCTTTTTCTTGCAACCAAGATGCTTCAGTGAAAGCAATGAATAACATTTTTACATATATGTGGGTATATATGTAGGACAATTTTTTTATTTTTTTTGCGTGATACTTGGAATGGATCCCAGAGGCATTCTACCTCCGAGCTGCACCTCCAGCCCAATTTTACTCTTTTATTTTGAAACAGGTCTCACTAAGTTGTGGAGGGCCTCACTAAGTAGTTGAGGCTGGCTATAAATCTTCAATCCTCCTGTCTCAGCCTCCCAAATATTGGGATTACAGGCATGTGTTACCATGCCTGGCTTTCTGTAGGACAACTTTTTAAATATTGCTAAGTCTACATATAGGTGCATGTTTAATACTAACACATAGTCCCAAATGTACACTAATATTCTAATTTACACTAACCCACAGTAATGAATTGTACTAAAGGAAAAGTTTATAAAGACTCTGGAATAATAAAAAGACATAAAATAGCAACTTAAAATTAGATAGTTTTGGCTTATGAGCTATGGCTTACTTTTCTGGTTCGTGATCTATCAGAGAAATGCTTTTTGTCCTAGCTCCCAATTTGCTCTTACAAAGCAGAAATGATCTCAAGGAGGTAGGGTAGTTCTTTCCTCCTTTTCCTCCTTCCTCACCTGCCTAATATTCTTCCACCTCTCTGAGTCGAAGGTTACACAAAGATGCCTTAGTGTTATGGTCTGGATTTAGAGTGTCCCTCTAGACCTCACAGAGACAAGGCAGCCACATTGGCGGTGGGGCTTAGCTGCTGGAGAGGCGTTCCTGGGGGTGTGGTTGGTCCCTTCTCCCCTTGCTCTCCTTCTTGCTTCTGGCCTCCGTGATGTTAGAGCAAAGTCCTTGCACATGCCCTCTCTCTGCTCCCCATACCATGCCCTGAGTGCCACAGACTTCACTTGGCCTAACATGGACTGAACCCCTGAAATCTCCAGAACTGAGAGCAAATAAATTTTCCTTTCTATAAATTGTGGTGGTCAGGTGATTTGAATTACAGCAGGGAGAGTGCTGACTGAAACACATGGATAATGCAATTTAAAGAATATAAAGCTCCCATAGAATGGCATAGAATGCTTCCCATCTCTATCTCCCCAAACAGAACTGATGCCAGAGGCTGAGTACAGGAGTGGGTGGGGAGACCCAGGGGTCATGGAAAGGTGGAAAAGAGAAGAGACAAGGTTGAGTGACAGCAGAGGGGAGGATATCTGGTGCCCTAGAGAGTGTTGTGGTAGTATCTTTCCTCTTGTACACCTATATAGTTTTTGTAGGACTTGTGGAAAGACTTTCGTTAAGACAAGTCGTTATTATTCAAGGGATTTAAAGTTTGAAAACAATTTCTCTTGCTTCCACCTTTAATTTTCTTAAATATTGGTGAAATCTTAATACAATAAATACCTATTAGAATGAAAAAACCTAGACAAAATTATTTGTAACAAAAGATTGTTGTGGCAGAGTTTTCTATATATTGGCCACATATGAATTTATATTTCTTTCTGGGTCAGAGCTAGATTCTATTTGTATGCCTTCCTTGCTACCTGGTGGGGTCATATGACTATGTTCTGGCCTTTGCCCCCAAACAAAGTGACCGTGCAACCACCTCTCGTCTCTTTCTTTCTCCTTCTGTACACACCTGGAAACCATGGTCTCTGGAGGGCCTAGGTGATAGCAAAGTCAGATAAAGGATGACTCTGGTTCCCCGAATTCTACTTGGAGTAGAGCTACTCAGGAATGCTTGTTTTATGCCCTCATTAACTTGATGTTACTTCTGTCCTTGGATTGACCTCTGATGTATCATCCAGGTACTTACATGGCTCTGAGTAAGGAGACATAAAGGCAGGTCTAGGCTTCAACTTCGCTAGATATGTTTCCCCAATATTAAAAAAAAATCCTGCCTTTAGGTAGCAGAAGGGGTTGGGGAATTATTTTTTAAGTAAAAGCAAAATAGATGTTTTCTCTTAATTCTGGGCTATACTTTTGAGTATATTAAACTCTATTCTGGTGGCCTTTAACACTTAGTCCCCAGGTACCACACCTGAAGGGGGTGAGGATGACACACACACACAGCTTATTGACCAATGGCATGGGCAGGGCAAGAGGAGAAAAGAGAGGGTTAGAGGGGTGGTATGGGTGCAGGAAGACTAAGATTAGAAGGGGACTTATCATCAGCTGGGTGTGGTGGCACATGCCTGTAACCCCAGTACTTGGGAGGCTTAGACAGGAACATCGCAGATTAGAGGCCAGCCTCAGCAATTTAGCAAAACCTTTAGTAACGTAGCAAGACCCTGTTTCAAAATAAAAAATAAAAAGGACTGGGAGTGTAGTTTGGAGGTGTAATGAACCTGGGTTCAATCCCCACTATCCTCCCGCACCAAAAAAGGAGATTTACCAATATTTCATGGCCTGTTAACTATGTTACATGCATTTTCCCACTTTGCAATCAAAAGAGATGTGCTAACCTCCCTTTATAAGTAACTCAGGCTCTGAGAAACTTAATAAGTGGTGAAACTCAAGACTAAAATAACATGGAGAGGGGGGTCCCCATGTGATGCAGATAGGGGGAAGAGAAAAGAAAAGAAAGGGCAGAGGGGAGTAAGGGTGGGTATGGGACAGGCGTCACTCTAAATGGTAGTCTCTGTGGCTCCCAACATCTCCTTCCTCTGAAGCTGTTTGCTCTGTAACAGTGCTTGCAACCCAACTCAATTGCTTCAGCCAGCTTAGATTCCCCTGGATTCTTTGTTCCTTAAAGACTTGTTAAATGAATGAGCTCTAAAAGGATTGCATTAACTGGAGAAACCCAGTCTTCTTTTATTTCTCACCATCAAAATGACAAAGACAGAAGCAAGCATTGTGGGAGCAGATATTTCTGCTGATGTAGGTCTTCACTGGAGCCCTTTCACAGAACCATTGAAGGAGACGTCAGCTTTTGGGAAAAACACCTTTTGAAAGCAAACTTAATGAAGTCACTTCTGCAAAATCTGGAAGCAGAAATGTCTTTTGTGATTCAATTTCCATTCCCAACATATTGACTAATGTCAGATTATTATGTGTCACGGTGAGCTGAACAAGCATGTACTTTGATCTGTGTTGGTATCGGTGTGTTCTCAATAGATTAAGATGACAAGAGCAGGAGGAAGAAAATTAAATTTAACTGCTGCTTAAGCAAGAGGAACAGTGTAGGACCCTTGTTCCTTGCCAGCAATTCTGGTTCTTAAAGATGTAAGGAATCTCTAGTATTTGTTGGTACTTATTGCCCAAAGTAGTGCCATTGGAAATGATTAGAATTACTCATCTTCCCATATCCATTTCTTCTCTATCATATAGTTCTGCTAATTTTTCACACTTATCACAGTATGAATTAATTTTAATGTATTATTCTGATTTGCTCCAAGTTTACATTTTTCTTGTGACTATTATACATTTACCTCTATCACATTTTCTAACTTTTTATGGCACTTATTACCACCAAAATCTATTTGTATTTATTCATTTGAAATCTGGAATGCTTCATGAATTAGCATGCCATCCTTGTGCAGGTCTCATGTCAATCTTCTCTGTATTATGTCAATTTTTATATGTGCTGCTTCAGTGAGCACAGGAACTTATTTTTATTTTTATTTTTTATTTTTATTTTTTTGCGGTACCGGGGATTGAACGCAGGGGCGTTCTACCTCCACGCTACGCCCCCGGCCCTATTTTTTATACTTTATTTTGAAACCATGTCTCACGAAGTTGCGGAGGCCTCACTAAGGAGAGAGAGAGAGAGAGAGAGAGAGACAGGGAGAGAGAGAACGAGAGAGCTGAGGCTGGCTGCGAACCCGGATCCTCCGGTCTCCACCTCCCAAAGTACTGGGATTATAAGTGTGTGCCACCACGCCCAGCAGGAACTTATTTTTAATTTGTTTACTAGTTTGCTCCAATTAACATTGAGAAAAAGAAAGATCTAGCTGGTCCCTCAATGTGTAACCTTCCAAGACTCAGAGTATAAAATATGAGCTCTTTGAATGAGTGAATTATATTTGTTGACTCAAGATGAACCTCAGAGTCCAGTTCTGTGACTGGTACATTGTAGAGGTTCAGTAACTACGTGTTGGGAGACTGAATAAATAGAAGTGCAGGTGAGATCACTGCTCTTGGATAACTTGGAGAGGAAGAGAGAGATGCCAGAAGACTAAAAATGGGTTATCTACATGAAAATTTTCCAATCATGGAAAAAGGTAGATTCTTAAATTCACAAACTGGTGAATTTAAGAAATCCTAGGTCAGATGTTAGAAAATAATTTATAATATCTTACAAAAACCAGTGTTGGTTTTAGGAGCTGATATGAATGATAAAAGAACATCTCAGGTCAGAAAAATTTTATTTCTCTTTCATAACATTAATACATTAAACTGCACTAGCGAGATTAGGAAAATGATGAGTCTGGGCTCAGAGTGGCACTTTTTCTAAAGAAGTGTGTCATCCTGATTCTAGAAGAGCATTTGGGGCCTGACTGGTGTGAATAATGTGGTCATTTGGCAACGATCACTCACTAACTCTTGCCTTATTCAATGATTTTTAGCTTCTGAACAAAAAATGTTTGAAAATGTGCAGATCATACAAATATGAGGAGAAGAATAAGTTGGTTTAAAAAATCAGAATTAAAAAATGTCAGATTGAAATGACTGACACTAACAAAGTTAATTTCAATAAGCGTCAACATAAGTGCCTGAAATGGAGTGTAATTAACCCATTGAACAGGCGCAGGATGGGGAGTTTCTTACTTACCAGTGGCACTGGGAGTGCATGGTGAGAACCTTTGGTTCTAGGCAACGGATGACTTAATGGCAATAAACAGGGCAATATGATTACCAAAAACTAACGTGCTTCCTATTTACAAAGCACTCAGGACTCACAATGTCGTAAGTGTATTTAGGGCTCACTGTGAAATAATGAAAGTAATGCCAAAGTCTGTAGAGTATAGAGAAGCCAGTTCTGCCTAGTAGAATCATCACCTTCCACATAAAAATGCTTAGTAATTATAGACTGGATACATTTTTAATGGGACACAGTTGGACTTGTCTTGGAGAATGGGGAAATATTTTCAGAATTCAAGCTGGTATGTGCATTAGTCTGAATCTTGGTTTGTTTTGTGCTGCTGCAACAGAATGCTACAGACTCAGTAACTTATAAAGGACAGAGATTTATTTCTTACAGCTCTGGAGTCTGTGAAGTCCAAGAGCAAGGGCAGCACTGGGCAGGGCCCTCTTGCTGTTTCATATCTTGGTGGAGGGCATCGTATGATAAGAAAGCATGCAGGCAGAGTGAGAGGGGCCCAAGTTGCTTTTATAATGAACCTGCTCTCAAGATAGTGACATTAATCCATCCATGAAGGCAGACTCCCCGTTCCTAACCACCTCTTAGAGGTCCACCTCTCAATGCCGTTGCCCTGGGGACTAAGTTTCCAATGCTTGACCCTTAGGGGACACATCAAAACCACAGCAGCATGACACACAAAGAGCTCCCGTCATGTAGCCTGAAAAAGCAGGGGGGTGTTTGAACTGCAGTAAGAAAGGGATGCGCAAGGTATGAGAAAGAGTAATGAGACAAGTCTGGTAAGTCAGTGAATCAAATAATGGAAGATCATATACATATATATACACACATATACATATGTATATGTATATATGTAAATAATGTGCAATAATGTAAATAATATGTAAATATATGTAAATAATGGAAGATCATGTAATGTAATATAATAATACAATATAATCATGTAATGTAATGTAATAATGTAAATAATATGTAAATATATATATATATATATATATATATATATATAGCTGAGGAGTTTGGATCTGATTATTTTGCTTCAACATGTATTTAAGCAGGATGATAAGACAAAACTCAGGTTTTTTTTTGTTGGTGTGTGGGGTGTGTGTGTATTGTGTGTGTGTGTGTGTGTGTGTGTGTGTGTGTGTGTGTGTTACTGGGGATTGAACCAAGGGGAGTTCTGCCTCTGAAACAGGGTAATCCTAGGTTGTGGAGGGCCTAAGTTGTGGAGGCTGGCCTCTATCCTGCAATTGTCTTATCTCAGCCTCCCAACTACTGGGATTCCATTCATGTACCACCATGCCTGGCACAAGGTTTGTTACTTTAGAAATATACTGATTTTCTGGGTGTGGTGGTGTGTGTCTGTAGTCCCTGCACTTGGGAGGCTGAGACAAGAGGACTGCTTGAGCCAAGGACTTCAGGTCCAACCTAGGCAACATAGTGAGACCATGCCTTAAATATATGCATATATACACTATACTGAAAGCAGAGTTTTAGGGGAAAGGTGAAGGTTCACTAGGAGACTACTGAATGAAAGAATGATGAGAACTATAACTGTTGCAGAGAGTAGTGTTAGAGAGGAGGATCTAGGAGATGATTTTTGTTGTTGTTGTTGTTGTACTGGGGATTGAACCCAGGGGCATTCTACTTTTGAGCTACACCCCCAGCTCTTTATTTATTTTGAAATGAAGTCTTGCTATATTACTGCATGCTGGCCTTGAACCTGCAATCCTCCTGTCTCAGCCTTGAATAAGAGATGATCTTTAAGTTATTTTGATGCAGGTAAAAATGCAAGTGCAGGAAAAGAATAGTCTGTGGTTTAAATTTATAGCCATGATTAAATTATAGGAACATATAATATTTTTTTCCATTTGTCCAGCTAGGTATAGGGATTCAAGTGTCTATCCCAAGGGAAAAGGCAACACGATAAAGAATTTAAATTTGCCTTTCTTTATTTTGCTTATTAAGTAGATACGTGTTCTAAGACTAGACTATATTTTAATCTTTGATCAATGGAGATAGGGAAACTATGATTTTTTTGTATTGTCATGTTTACATCTCTAAGGAAATATGTCAGCTTTCTGTTACTATATCAAATGTCTGCTATAAATCAACTTATAAAAAGAAAAGGGTTATTTTGCTTCACAGTTGGCCCCACTGCTTCTGAGCCTGTGGTGAAGCGTCACAGCAGGGCAGGAAGCGTGCACCAGAGAGAACAGCTGCTCACCTCATGCCCAAAACACAGGAGGGAGAAGGAGACAGGCACCTAGGCCTTATCCCCCATGACCTAAACCCTCTTGCTAGGCCCCGCCCCCTGAAGTTTCTACCACCTACCAATAGCATAATGGCCTAAAGGCCTTAAAATTCAAACTATAGCAGTCACTAAAACAACCTGCGTAACAAGGAAAAACACATGGAAGACAGTAGTTATCTTGTACTTCAATGTACAATTTTATTCATAGTTGAAAAGAATTGTGTAATACTGCTAACTTATTGTAAATTTACTCAGAATCCAAGGGTTCAGAGAGACATAAAAATGTATGCATTTTCTATTAAATAACACTTTGTGGTCACTTTAGAATATGAGTATAATATACAGGTATTATATGCACAAAAATGTAAAAAGTAACTATGAAAACAAGTCTCATTACCAGTTTGTATAAGAAAAAAGACATTCATTTTTTTTTTCCACAGGCTACCAACATCTTATATAGGATAGTTTCTGACAGGATTCAGTTTTTTTAAATTGATTCATCTGGTAGCTCAAAATCCTATAGAAAAGAAATTAATATACAGTGAAGTCACTACACAGTGTTATGGGACAGTAGAAATTCATATCAGTACAAAATATCACTCAAGAGTTTTACATTGAATTCCAGTGTCAAGTTTGAGAGACGTCGTTGTTGGCAAGCAAGCTAAGAATTATCGAAGATTGAAAGGTTTTTAAAAAAACGATTTCTGCTGGTAAAAATGTTAAAAATTTAAAAACCTGTAGAAATAGAAGTTATGTCCTGATCTTTCTGTTGGCTTACCAGCAGGTCTTTGCCTTTTTGAAACATAATGAAATGCTCTAGGTACTTCCAGTATTTTCCATAAGGTGGCAGAGTTGGTATTACAAACGTGAGAACAAACTCACTTTCATTCTGTGGGTCACAGCAACAAAAAGCCTTAGAGTCATTCTCACCATTTAAATATTGCTATTCCACATTCAATAGTAAGAGCAACAATAGAAAATTTGTCAGAAACAATAAGAAAGAAACAATTAGGTGTTCATTTGCAATCACACCCTTTGAGCACTGTTTTTGCTCCTTTAGTGAGTTTCCTTACTTCCAGTTGTCTATGCTGGGTTTTATTGAAATACCAACCAACTGAACTAGGCCCTATGGCACCACTCTCAGGTCACTGCAGATGTGACAGGGAAATGTTGGCATTGCTAAAGCAAGCGGTGGCTATAACTGTTTTGGTTGTTAGGAGCTGCACACTGGCTATCTTGGATGCAAATTTACAGATCCTTCAGACTGGCTTTGGTTTGTTGACATGGCTGACTCCGGTTCTGGAATCTGTTACTCAGGTCCTGAGTGACAGGACACCTATTTTGTCCATTTTCTCTTTCATAGAGAGACACAACAACACCTGTAGCACACATCTACCCAGATGAACAAGGTGGTCCCGGGCACTTTAGAATCACAGAGTGAGCAGGTGTTGATTGCAGAGGTTGAATTCAAGGAAAGCAATGCATAGAGTGCCGGAAAGCCACTAGGATTTCTGTAGTCAACTTCTCAAGGAAAAGCTGTGTGTGTGATTTATTTTTTATCATCCTGGCTTTTACAAAAAGCAGATGCTAACTTAAGTATTTGTTGAATGTGTACAGATAGAGCAGAGGAAGTTTGCAAATGGGCTCTCCTCCCTCCTAAGCTTGCAGGGGCTCAGAATTTAGAAAAAGAAAGTCCTGGCATCACCCATTAGGGCCCACCTTGTATAGAGCACTGTCTGGCATTTGCTTAGGGCTTGGAGGATTAACACAGCTCTTTAACTCTGAACTGTGAACTCCTTGCAGGAAGAGTCTCTGTTACTATTTTGCTTTATATCCCTAGTGTCTGTACAGTGCCTCATACCTAGGAGGCACTCAGCAAGGGCGTTTTGAAAGAAAGAGGTGGCAGCCAGCCATAACCTGCCACTGGTGGACACTGGCAGGTGGGGTGGCTTGAAGGAGGTCATTGAGTCCTGTCTCACCCATGTGGCTGGTTTACCAGATGCTAGTATGGTAGCTACCTGCAGGGAGGTTTCCAGATCAACAGTATCTTATGGGTATTGTCAGTTTTACACACCAGAGGGCAAATCAGACCCATGAATTGAGGACGAAAAATGTCCCAGTTCGGTATAAGCTGCGACCATCAGCAGAGATGGTCCTTTTACTCAATGCTGACAGGCCAAGAATGTGACTGGATGGGGTTTGTTTTGGTGAATATAGGCAGGATCTTGTGGGTCCCACGGAGAAAGCATTTACAGAAAACACCCATGCTTTCTGTAAAGGCTCCCCATCTCTGTGAAATATGCTAGGACTTTGAATCTTTAAAAAACATCAGGGCATTCTACCAGAAGAGATAAGTTGGTAACTGCCAGGTGGAGAAACATTTATCAAAGGGGAGAATTCTAGGGTACTGGGGCCCACAATCTTGAAATCTACTCATTTTTGTTTTTTCCCTCAGAGATAACTAGCTTCTCACTGTTCTCCTGACTTCCATTCAGGACATACATGGACTATGTCTGGGTTATTACGGATGCTTTGCTCTTTTAAATACTTTAAACCTTTTTTCAAGGAGTCTTCCAAAATGTAATTTTTATCACCCTAACTATGTAAGAAGACTATAATGACCAGAGGGCCACCATAAATTGTCGGGCAGATTAGGCAGGAAATAGCAATGCCACATTAAAGGGCTTCCATTCATACTGTAGACATTGAAGATCTGCCTGGTTATCAGAAAAAAAATTACCTAGCAGATGAAAGTAAAGCATCTTATTTAAATACAAGTCAATAGCTAATGTAATTTCAGGACAGAAAACTATCTTTAGAAAGTAGTACCTGTTGCTAATTTTCACACAAATAAAAATTCTAATTGATAATTTGAATTTACTATAATATGAATAAAATGTTTTTAAAATAATACAGTACTGCCAATAGGCTCTGTTAACTCTATTCATTTTTATCTTAACCATCCCCCACAACTGTGATCTAGATTCTTCTATTAGTTTTCTTTCTTTGTTCTTATAGTTAGAGTTAGTATGCTTAATTACTATCAGTACTTTTGCCTGTGTGATACGGTATCTACCTTTTTTGTTTTCTGCTTCTAATCTGTCTGTGTTTCAAAACTAGTTCATTGAGATAAATTAGAATTCTTTATCAATTAAGAGTACATAGAAATTAAATAATAGGTTGAAGAACTTTCTTATGAATAAAATTCTGAAGTCTCAGAGTGTGGAGTTTACAAAGTCTTTTGGGATAGTCAGAGGTCATTTTTGTTTATTTTTTGGCTCTCAGTTGTGTTGTGGCTAAATGAAGCTGTTAGGTAGCAGAGTTGTCGTCACATATAGGGAGTTCCAGAAAAATCTGAAGGGTAAGCACAACTGAGAAGACCATTTTTAAATCTTATTATTTTTTTAACCTACAATGGCAGAAATTCCTTAGTGTTTTCAGATCAGAAGTTCTCAGTGGGAATTCTCACTTACAAGTTACTACTGGAGGATGAGAAACAGCTTTGTTATTTCTGCGTCAGGCATTTTGCTTTAGGAACTGATGTGGATATTAATTCTTTTCACTTCAGATTTTCCCCTAAGGATGCAAAAGTATTTTGAAGTGTTAACACCCACATTTTCCAATGAGTTAAATAGAATGAAAAATGGAATGTCTATGTCTTTAAAAGAAAATGAGACATATTTTTATTACAATTATCGCTGATGCTAATAATACTCTGGCCTTCCAGCAGCATCTGTCACACAGCATCTTACATCTGCAGAGAAACTTTAATGAAAACTCTCCATTTTCTTAAAGGTTGTAATTATTATGCCGTGCCATATTTATAGATATGGAAATGTGAGACTCAGACAGAATAAAATCAAGGAAGGTTGATGGCCCTCGGCCCTGAAACAAATGAAAAAAGAATAAAATAGGACCGGGAGTTTGTCTTCTCAATCTTACCCTGAAACCACTGCCCCAACCCGCTATTTGACAAAGATTAATGGTACCAATGCGACTCAAGCTCAGAGACTTGAGAGTAGACTTTTCAGGCCTTGGAGCACAAAGAAAACTTTACAGAGGGCCAAGTGATTTCAATTTCTAGGTGAACTTTAGATAATTTGAGTTCTGTAATCAATAGCTTTCCTTTGTGATATCAGAAAGTCTAACTAATAAACTGATTTTTAAAAATCATTGTACTAAATAAGTGGTTTAAAAATAATAAAAGAAATGAATGAGCTTTGTTTGTCCGACAGAAACAAGTGTTGCCCCCAATTCCATTCTTTAAAGATATTGAACGTATTGCTCCATACATTATATTTTGCCTTAAAATGTCATACCCAGAGAATACTTTTTCTTGTTTTAAAATGTGGCAGGCCAGACATGGTGGTGCATGCCTGTAATCCCAGTACTTGGGAGCCTGAGACAGGAGGATTGCAAATTTGAAGCCAGTCTCAGCAACTTAGCAAGACCCTCAGCAACTTAGACCCTGTTTCAAAATAAAAAAAATAAAGTAGGGCCAGGGGTGTGGCTCAGAGGTAGAATGCCCTTGGGTTCAATCCCCAGTAACAAAACCAAAACCAAACAAAACCAGAAACAAACCCAAAACAAGACAAACAAATGAAAATGTGGCAAAAACGCAAGGCTATAGAAGAACCTAAATACATATTTGCACATGTTGGCTGAATAAATGTATTAAATAATGATAGTTGATAATAATGAAGACCCTGACAATGCAAAGAAAAGACTACACAATACAATGCAAGTTTTGATGACAGAACCAGGAGGCCATTTCACATTCATGTGTATAATATAGTCGTATGACCATTACCTTGGTCCAGTAGTAATAAGTGCAATGTTAGGCTCTTGGTTTCCTACTAGATAGATGATACTAGTAAACTATTTTGTAAAACTGCATTCAGTAACTGCTGTTTTAGATTTAAAATAGATTTAAGAAGCCAGAAGGGGAAGAGAACACTCCCCTTTAAAAAGAGACTAGGAGAAATGAAACTGCGAGGGCAGTTAAAAAATGACTTTAAGCAATTATTTGCAAAATCACTTTCCCAGGAACAGAAATTTTTAGAAGGATCTGACATCCAGCAGTCAAAAGTAAGCTAATCTTCATTCTGGTTGTCAAAAAATCATTGGGAGGCTTGTCTAGGGCATGTGGATTATGTTTAAACATAAAGTATAAAGAGTATAGAAAGAAGGCAACAGCCAGGATCAAGCAGTCCTGTCTTTTGAAAAGCACAGAACAGTGATCTGAAGTCTGGGATTGCTTATTTGCCCTGAGAAGACAAAAGCAAAGATGAAAAAGCAAGACAAAAGCATGACAAAAGCCCCCTGGAAGGCAACTCTCTGACACTTAGACCCAAGCGGAGGGAGGTGAGGGAGAACTGCAGCCTGGGTACCAGGCCAGGCAAGTCTAGACAAGAAAGGCTTCAAACTGCCATCAATAGCTCAGGCTGGTTACCCAAAGTACAGGAGAGGAGGCTGGACTCAGAACTCGCATAGCAGACCGGACAGGACCTGGGACAAAGCCATTGCCACTAACAGCCTTGGTCTCCGCATCTGTGAAGTGGGCAAAGGAATCACCGAGGTGCTTTTCAAGGCAAACATATTATCTTGTAGAGAAGTGGCACGTTGGACCAGACATCTTATTTCTTTCAATGTCCACTTCCTAAAATAATCATGTACTGTATCATTTAAGGAAATGGACCACATGGCACAGTTGAACAATGTGATTGTTTAGCAAATGGTATACGCAGGTGGTGAAGTGTGTGTGTATAAATGAATAAGTCATCCAATCTTATTAAATCATCAATCAGTCACGACTGCCAGATTTGGAGGCATAAGGTGTTAGGAGAATATAATCAACACTTCAGAAACTGAAATCACTTCTTGGGATATTGTTGAAGTAGTCCCTGGAAGATTCTCTCTCTCTCTCTCTAACATACACACACACACACACACACACACACACACACACACACATGTGCCTGCACACACACATGCACACACACAGATACACTCACATGTCTAGAAAGAATGCACAATAAAATCTAATTACAAAATTTTAAAAAATTTCCCTTAATTGTATTTTTTCTTAGAGAAATTAAATATTCATTCCACTTTAGTTAATACTGTTTTTTTTTTTTGTGGTACTGGGGATTGAACCCAGGGGTGTTCTACCTCTGCGCTACACCCCCGGCCCTATGTTTTATACTTTATTTTGAAATCAGGTCTCACGAAGTTGCGGAGGGCCTCACTAGGTAGAGAGAGAGAGAGAGAGAGAGAGAGACGGAGAGACAGAGAGACAGAGAGAGAGACAGAGAGAGAGAGAGAGAGAGAGAGAGCTGAGGCTGGCCACGAACCCGGATCCTCCGGTCTCCGCCTCCCAAAGTACTGGGATTATAAGTGTGCGCCACCACGCCCGGCAATGCTGTTTTTTTTTTTTTTAAGAAAAACAGATGAAGGGAAAAAGAGGTCCAACTTTAATGGAGAGAAAATACCAGAAAAGGAAGGATCATATACTTCTCACTTATCTTCCCCACCCGCCTCTCTAAGCACTGTGCCCATTATGTGTTTGTTGAGTTGAGTAACAAGGAAATAATGGCACTACTCATCAATTCAGAAGAGAAGATCCTGCCAAAATAAAATAGCTTAACTTTTATGACATTTATTAATGTAGTAGGACAGTGAGGGTCAAGCAATGCATTAGATGGTCTCTTCGGTTTTAAATTCAATGTCAAGAGAAGGAAAGCTGAAATATACTCTGCAGAATTATAGCAAACTTCGAAGAATCTAGTGCCATAGGTTTACTTTTTTTCTTTCTCATCATAAAGATCAGGCAAAGAAATAAGATGAAGTAGAAATTTCACAGACTTAGTAATAAATGCCTCATGTCATTGAAGAATATATGTGTATTTTCTATAATGCATTATAATTAAAGTAAATGAAAACACTATCCCAACAAGTCATGCCAATTGGTTTGAACTGTGTGGCAGAGAGTGCTAAGCCTTCTTCTACATACTTACCACATTCTTAGTAAGAAATGAAGCCCCTACATTTTAGATGGGCACAATGTCATCAAGGATAAAGGCTATAATTCCCAATTTTCTTTGCACCAAAGTGTGGGGTGCACCAAATTTTGGCCAATGCAATATAAGCAGAAGTACTGTGGGCAAATTCTGAGCCATGACCTTAGAGGAAAGAAGCACCCTTCTCTTTTTTCTCTATCCTTCTTCTTAGTTGGAATACAAAAGCAATGGCTGGAGTTTCACTAGTCATTTGAATTGTGCTATGATCTTGAGAATGGAAGCCACACAGGACGAAGCAGCAGGAGAGAAGGATCATGGGGCCTCATCCCTGTCTCTAGGAAACTCACTTCCAGTGCTTTGCTGACTGTCTCCAGGATTTTGGAATGGGAAGAGGAATAGACCTTTATCTTAAGCCACTGTGTGTGTGTGTGTGTGTGTGTGTGTGTGTGTGTGTGTGTGTGTGTGTGTGTTCACTTGTTGGTAAACTAATTCTGACTAACATAGACTGACAAGTTATCTGCCAAAGCAAATTCTTTCTTTTTATGAGAAGAACTATATAGATTATTGGTTTCTTCAAACTGTTTCTTAGCAGCTCTGAGGAGAAGGGAAGCATCCCATAAATGGAAAATGATTCTGTATTTTTAGTTAATAAAAGAAATAAGAAGAAAAACTCTGAGTTAAGCTTTGACACTGTCCAAACCCAAATTAAGACTTTCAATTTCAAATTCTTTCTTCCTACCTCCCTCTCTACTTCCTTTCCTTCTCTTTCTTTTCTATCAGATTCCTTCTTTTTCTCCCTCCCTTCCTTTTTTTAAATCTCTTTTGTTTTTACTTAATTTGGCTCTCAAATTCAAGCCAAAGCATATTTTGGATTCTTTGAATAATTCATTTTTAAATGTTTAGCATTTAACATAGTTCTTGCCCTTTAAATGGATGCCAATTCGAAGAAGATGATTAATGTTTCACCTGACACTAAGTCTTTCTATAAACACCAATATTTAAGAAGCTTTATCTACTTTCTGGAAATAGTATTTTTTTATTAGCCTTCAATAAAGAAGCTAACTTTTTCATACAGAAAAGAGGTGCTACTTACAAAATTTGAATTTTTTAGATAATTCTCCCTTTTTGAGAAATCTTTTTTAAGAAGTACATTCTCCTAGTATTAAAAAGTAGATCTGTTAAGCTGGGCATGGTGGCGCACACTTGTAATCCCAGTACTTGGGAGGCTGAGACAGGAGGATTGCAGGTTCGAGGCCAGCCTCAGCAACTTAGGGAAGCCCTCTTCTAACTTTGTGAGACACTGCTTCCAAATAAAAAATAAAATAGGGCTGAGGGTGTAGCTTGGAGGTAGAATGTCCCTGGGTTCAATCCCCAGTACCACCACCACCACCAAAAAAAAAAAAAAAAAAAAAAAAAAATCTGTTCTCTTTCTGAATTGCATATCATCCAGTCACATGAAGAATAATTTTCTCTACTGGTTCTATTTTTGGGTATAATATTCTTAAGTTGTGGTCTAATTTATCACAAGTATTTAAAATATGGCTCAGAAATACTTCTACAGAATTTCTACCAAAAAAAGGTTACAGATCATTCTTAAATTGAAAGGAAATATTTAAAAATACATCTAGGTTTCTAAGTTTTTAAAAAAATCAATTATTTGTATTTTTTTCTACTTAATTTAGCTACCCCTTGAAAGAAAGCAGATACTACCTTGGACTAAAATGTCAAGTTAGAATATTTGAATTTTAATCAACTACACAATTTCTCCTAGTTACATATTAAACTAACTCAGAAATGATAAATAAGTGTTTGCTTTAAAAAATAATTGGCCAAAATATTCTCTCTCCACAGGGGGTCCACATTTTGGGACACCATGCTTTTTTAAAATAAGGTCTAAAATGCAGATCTGTTTATTCTCTACAAGACTCCTTTCTAATCTGCAAAGATTGAAAAGAGCATTTTGTTTTTATTCATCTCTAGGTTTAGCAGAATCATGATGGTTTTCCTTGGCTTTGCAATGTACATTTTAGCCGGTTCTAATGAAGACAAATTCTGTGCAATCAGGAGTGTCCCATTCATTAAGTGAGACAGATTGCAGTCTTGCCATATTTTGTTAGATCCAGCTGCTTGAAGCTGGCTGCCTCCCCTACTTAGGTCTTTAGGAATAGCAGGGCTTATTTTTTCTGAAGGAGAAAGTAAAAGAATCAATATTTTGCTAAAACAAGATGTCAGAATGTCTTCAAAACCAATGAGCCAACCACATTCCAGATGTGGAAAGACAGATTTCACACATTTCAGGGATATATCCTCTTGCTTTGTATGGCAGGTGGAAGGAGGGCTAAGATTCCTGGGGGCACACTTGCTTAGAGATTTTCCTGAGAGATGTTTGAGATGTCGCTAATGCAGACTGTTCTATGCCCATCCCACTTTCCGTCCCTGGGGAATTCTCGAGCCCTTCCCATAGCTCCCTTGCTTAACTCTTTCGGATTTGAAAAGTTACCAGAGCTCCAACAAATAAAAGGTGAGCTGTAGGCCTTCCAGCTTGCTGTTCTGGCACACAGCAACGTCAGCAGAAGACCCTCGAGGAAGGATAAGTTGTTCACACAAGACAAGGCACAGCCTGGGGAAGTGCTGGCCAAGGTTTACAAGACTTGATGGGAGGGTGGCTAAAAGAGGAAGAAACATTGGCTTTTCAGTTTCCCTTCTACATCCCACTCAGCACTAGAGGTTGAGGGGCGGTGGATGTCCTATCTCCAGGTTGCACAGAGCCTCTACTGAGGAGAACACTTTAGCTGGAGCTGCACTATCTCTTAAAATGGTAGGTATGACTCTGGCAACTGGGTACAGGCTGAGGGGTGTGTTCATTTCCCATTACTCTGACCAGAAACACAATTGCATATGGAAAAGCCAAGATTGGGCCAGATCACCAATATAGTGAACATGTCATTATTGAAAACGCTATTGGATGTGCACAGGGCAGAGTGGACTTTCTAAAATAGGAAGCAGAAGCATAAAATGGAAATGCTCACTCTTAGGGAGCAACAATCATGACAGCACCATGTTGGAGTTATCCAGATTCATGGCAAACTGCCAAGTGTTACTGCACAACTCCACACTGCTCTTTATCCCTTTGTTTTAAGTAAGCAGAGCTTCTAAAGAGTAGTGAGAGGCTGAAAGAAGAAAGGAGAGAAGAAAGAAGTTGGGAGGTCCTTCTATCTTATTTCTGATGAGTGACAAATTTTCCAGAACTTGAGGACAATCTTTATGAATTACTAGAAATCGGGGACTGAAACAGTTATGATGTCATTATGCAAGTGAAGAAAGGTTAACATACATGCCATATTAAGTAGTTGCCTATGTTGAATGTTTTTACAAAAATAAAAAATTTAAGAATTTCCTCCTTACACCTATTATCTGTAGTTAGGACTCCGAAGTGCATCTTAGAAGTATGTATAAATTCACATGAGTGAATTTTGAGTATGGTACTATCTTGTAAAATGTTAACCATGTTCTTATTTGAGTATGTGTGAGTAATGAAATGAGGGTTTTAAATATTTAAATATTACTTTTATCCTGTTTTTCTGATTGTCTACACTTTTGATGCTTTATTAGCTTTTTCAATAATGATATTGTGTAGTACTTTGGAATTTGAATATAAAATTCATTTTTAATTAAAAATGCAATTTTTAATCTGCATTATTTCAAACTGCTTAAACATGGGCACATTTTCCCACCACTTTTTAGGAAACAGAAGTTTGTTGTTTCCATGGGCTTTTTATAGCATTTGAGACCAGGCCCAACTTACTGTTCTGTCAGGACTGATAATAACTGCCCTTTTCAATTGTGGGGTGCTTCATAGTTTGCAATCTTCTTTTTCTTCTTTTCTTTAATAAGATTCTCACCTCACCCTTGGGAGGTAGGGATCATAGTTCCACTTCTTAGTGGAGGAAAAATCCAGGGCCAAGATGTCAAACGCTATCCACATGGTGGACTGGGGCCCAAACCTCAACTTTTGGCTGCTGTGTTCTTTTCTTTTGGTCATAGCTCTTGCCTCTCTGTACAAATGCAGAGCTTCGGACAAGCCTGTGAAAGCCCCTAGGTTTCAACTGCAGAAGGGCAGCTTGGATTTCACCATCTCCAAGGTCCCTGTTAGCTCCTCTTCATTTTGAATCTGGGTTTATTCAGTCTGATGAAAAGTGACAGAGTTAGTGAGTGTCAGCTGACCAAAAGGGAAGAATCCAGAGGGCAGTGAGTCCTCCAGGAAGCCCAATGTCATTGTCATGAACTTGGAAGAACTGGGGCAAAGATTGTTACATAAAGTTCTGATTCTTAAGAGAGTCTCATAAAATCTATGGATGAAGAAGAAGAAAGAGGAGGAGGTGGAGGAAGAGAAGGAGGAAAACTCTTACATGAATAGCAATATTTGCAACAATTTTAGGTGGATGCATGGGCCAAGTTAACAATCTCTGTACTAAATAGTGCACAGTGCACATACACCCAACTTTATGACCTATGGGAAGCTTCATTTGATTGCTACGCAAAGTGAGTAAAACTTATTTTCATATAGAAAATAGCGATTGAGAGGGATGGGGAAAGGGGATGTGAAAAGAGTATACACATTATGTTGAGTACAGACAACAATCAGTGATGGAAATTATCACAGTGGTTGTCTATGGGAATGTGGCAACTGATTGAAAAGAGGGTATGTGGGAATTTTCTAAAGTGATGGAAATGTTCTGGATTTTAACTGAGGCATTGGTTACATGGATGTGTACATCTTTCTTTCTCTCTCTCTTTTATTTTCTTTTTGGTCCTGGGGATTGAAACCAAGGGCATTCTACCACGGAGCTATAGCCCCATGACCTTCAAAACATTTTAAATTTTGAAACAGGGTCTTGTTAATTGCTAAGGGTCATGCTAAATTGCTGAGGCTGTTTTTGAACTTGTGACCCTCCTGTCTCAGCCTCTCAAGTACTGGAATTACAGGTGTGCATCACTGCACCCAGCAAGTGTGTACATTTTTTTAAACTAATAAAATTGTGCCCTTAATATCTGCGCATTCACCATATGTAAATTTTATGCCAATTTAAAACAAAACCAAATTGTGATATGTTTTAAAGCAGTCCTTTTGTTTTTTTTGGGTTTTTTTTCGGTACCAGGGATTGAACGCAGGGGTGTTGTACCTCTGCGCTACGCCCCTGGCCCTATTTTTTATACTTTATTTTGAAACCGGGTCTCACGAGGTTGTGGAGGGCCTCACTAAGGAGAGAGAGAGAGAGAGAGAGAGAGAGAGAGAGAGAGCGAGAGAGAGAGCTGAGGCTGGCTGCGAACCCGGATCCTCTGGTCTCCGCCTCCCAAAGTACTGGGATTACAAGCATGCACCACCACACCCGGCTTAAAGCAGTCCTTATTTCCACAGAAAATCATGTTTCCCACATCGCTTTCTTGGTTATTGGGGTGAGGTAGGAGAAAGAAAAGTTGATGTAGCTCCAACATAAGTATTTTTCTTAGAAGTATAGAGAATTCCACAGTATTCTGATGCTCCCTTTGAATGTCCTCAAAGTAAAGTTACTGATTGCAGATTTATGGCTGTGATTTCTGTTCCACAGCCATGGGCTGTATATTTAGATGTGACATCAGTGTTAGGAGAGGAATAAAGAGCAGAAAATATGGACTTCAGAGACACCCATGTTCCCACCAAAGGAGAAAGGGGCTCCACTAATCATTTCAGTTGTTCATGCACCCCCATGATAGATAGACTTTTTTTTCAAAATAGAGGAAGAACAAGATATCATGCACAATTCTGAAAATCTTGATTACCATAATATTGTTCTGGGTTTTGAGTAGTTGAGAAGAAAGGAGAACTCCATGTTTTGTCTTGTGGTAATGAAACAGTGACCTATATTGTCTGAAAGCTGGATCCATTATTCGTTTCCATGTTCCAGCTGTCACGGGTGTACCTTTGTGTCTGATGACCATGGACAGTGTCTGCCAATGCAAATCCATTGGGCCTAGGATAACCTCAGCAGCCAGCAATACTGACCTCACACCTTCATAATATACACTGATGTTTCTCTCAGAAATGACAGTTGTAGGTTTTCACAGATTTTTCTCTCATTTTGCATGCCTCACATTAAATATTGTTAAAAAATTAAAAACCATTTTTTTTTTTTTACAATTTACAAGTGTTCATATAAGAAGAAAATGACTAAAAAAATACCCACCCAAGCACCTAGAACTCATCTAGCGAACAATGCTAATTCTACACAGGCTGTGATGGAGGACTCCGGGATTCCTGGAGAGCGGAGAGGCACAGTCCGTTCTCTGGGAGGAAGGTGACACTCGTCGGATCCAGAGGGCTGGCTGTCAGTGGTGCTTTGTCCCTAAGTCAACTTCAGCAGCCGCATTTCAGAGTCAATGTCATTACTTATTTCGACCTAAAACAGAAAATATAAATTGCTTTAAAGATTGTCAGCAATGAAAAACGAAAATCCTTTCTATTCATCCAGGCCTTTTGAAATGCAAAATAGCTTCTGGGTGTGATGCCTCCTGTCTAGCTGTAGCAATGAGAAAGCTAGACACCTGGGCTTTCCTGCTTTTCCAATTAGAGTGTGGCAATCAGGCTTCAGAGTGTAGGACTGATGTCCTGGGAGAGAGATGCCAGCCACACAGCAGTAGTGAGGGCATGTGGAGCAATTGCCATTGTTGCCTCGGGTAAAGATGACAAGGTCGTTTCCTGTTTCTAATCTACTACACACACCCCTGGCCTGATTTTCCTGCATCCTTCTCTTGGTTGACTGCTCAAGAATCCTCCTAGTCTAGCTTTCATTCCATCCAACTGTGGACCTATGTCCCTTATCTATTGTGATGGTTAATTTTATGCATCAGCTCAGCTAGGCTGCAATACTCAGATATTTGGTCCAACACCAGTTCAAACATCACTGTAAAAGAAATCAGTACACTCTGTGCAAAGCAGAATGCCCTCCATACTGTAGGTGGGCCTCATCTGATCAGTGGAAATCCTCAAGGGGAAAACACTGAAGTTCCCTGAGGAAGAAGAAAGTCTGCCTCTACCTTGCTTTTGGACTCAAGCCACAACAACAGCTCTTCCTTGGGTCTCCAGCCTGCAAGCATGACCTGCAGATTTTGGACTTACCAGTCTCCCAAATTGCATGAACCAATTCCTCAAAAGTTTCTTAAAATCTCTCTCTCTCTCTTTCTACACAGGAACACAGCCTTGACTAATATATATTTCCCTGTTCAACCACTCTTGTCTCTATGCTTTTGACAAAGGCTGTGCATATTCTTTATTTTATGCAGCAAGCCTTGGGAATGGGAGGGCTCTGAATTATGCATCTTTGTACAAAATCGACCTTGACATAGTACTTGCTACATAGTTGATACTTAAATATTTGTCAAATACTTTGGCCCTTACTGGTCCTCTCGTGCGAAGTCTTAGCTGATCCAAATCCCACTCACCTTTGAAGGCTTACGTGAAATTCTACCCTGTGAAGACTCTCACTTCTACTCTGCCATATTGCTTTCTCTTCCTCCTAATAGCAACTCATACTATAGGCAATGCCCCATGAGCAGCCAATGGTGTCTGACTGGGCTTGAATGATGTCACTCAGGCATGTAAGTTTTCCCCTGCCAACTAAGTTATAAGCACCTGTTCTAGTTATAAAGACTGTTCCATACATCTAGAAACTTCTCTTCCATTAGCTCAGTTCAATGACTTCGTGGCTTGGCATGGAATTTTGAGATAGCTGAGAAAATCCCCAACTTTCCAGCTGTGGTAGCCACTCTTGTGACTGTAAATCCTGTCCCTCCTACACAGCACAGGAGTTGCTGGCCTCCAGTTCTCTCTCATCTTCCTATTGAATTTCATCTACTCTTCTATTTCTCTGTGTTCTGAATGGCAAGCCCCTATGTCTACCCCCTTTACCTCTTTGCATTTTAATAGGGATTTAAATGGAAAGATAAAGGGATAAGATTATGATGATGGAACTCTATAATTTTATACAACCTCTAAATTAGAAGGGAGATTCAACATCCTCAAGCTCATCTATCCACTCAACACATGAAACACTTTTAGAGTGAGGGTAGGGCAATCGTGGAAGATGTGTTTCTTTGTTAGTGGTATATTGATAGGGGTCTAAGGAAACTTCAAAGCATCTACCACATTATTTTTATTGTCAGCTTTGCTTCTAGATAATATTTTCTGTTCCTGGACTTTTACAAGTCCAGCAGTGAAGCAGGCTGAGCCCGTTCCTATGGTGCCAGGTAAAAATTCTGGAAATGTTCCTTTGAGCATTGGGAAATATGTCTTCAAGGAGCTTTTGAAGAAGATAGTAAAGCAATTTGGAGAGGAGGCCTTGAAAAAAAAAGCCCATTTTTACCCTGCCTAAGGTTTTATTAAAAATTGATTTTTAAAAAATCTAACACAGAAGTAGAAAGAATAGTGTTACCAATCCTTATGTATTCATCACTCAACATCAACTAAAATAAAAATCAGGCAGTTCAAGTTTCATCTATCCACTGTTACGCTTTTTGGTTAAGGTATTTAAAACCAAATCCCAAACATTATGTTGTTTCATGCACATCTCTATTCATCTATGACTCAGTTAGTCTTCATCAGGGGACATTTGCCAAAGTCTGGAGACAGTTTTGCTTGTCACACGTTGGTTGGGAGTGGTGCCACTGGCATCTGGTAGACAGAGAACAAGGATGTTGCTAAATGTTCCCAGACAAAGAACCCACTACAAAGAACTAGTTGGTATGAAGTCAAAAGTGCAGAGGTTGAGAGATTCTGCTCATCTGGTAAGAATTAATTAACTAATTAAATTTTTACCTATCCATCAATAATTTCTTAACATCATTTAATAGCCAGTCTATATTCCCATTTCCCCAATTGTCTAGCAAGATCTCATTACATTGACTTGTCAGAATAAAAATCCAGTAAAGTATATGAATTACATTTGACTATTATGTCTTTAAAATTTCTTTTGATCAATAATAGTTCCTATCCTTTAAAAATATTGCTCCATGTTATTGTCTACATTCTAGATTTGGCTCATTGATCTCTTGTGGTGAGATTTAACTCACTCTGTGATTCTTGTATTTTCTACTTTAAGATTGGGCTGGACTTAATAACGACTGGTGTGTGTGTGTGTGTGTGTGTGTGTGTGTGTGTGCGTGCTTTACTCTGTGTTTTGTGTGTTCTTTCCAATATCTTGTTTCTTCCCAGACCCTGACATAAAATAAAGATAATAAATATTTTTAATGTGAATGTTAAATAAAAAAATTTGTACTTAACAAAATTTGGTTTATATTCATTATCTTTAAATTTAAAACCAGAGGATACTTTTTCCGATGAAGTTATTTCTCTAATCAAGTTATTTTTACTCATGCTGCTATTGAAGTTATTTTTACTTATGTTGCTAATGGCTAATTTTGGAGGTTGTGGCACATCATATCTCCACATCACTGTATATCTATTTTCTTGTCATTGGCATCAATGACAAATGCCACGAAAAGTCCTGAGAGCTCTGGAAAATTCGGGAAATGCCATTCTCTCTGGCAGACACCATTCAGATACCCACTGTTCAGATACAGACCTCCTCATCTTGGAAGAGGATTCATGTGATTTACTAGACAGGATGAGAACCGGCTCCACAAGGCTCTGGGAGTGAGAGTGAGGTCACATGTCAGAAGAAACGATTTCTGATGCTCAGTGAGAACCGGACAGATGGCTGACCTTCAGTGCTAGTGGTTGCGTCAGACCCTCTTGCATCTGTTCTGTCAGCGGTATCATTCCTTCCTAGCAAGGACAGGGGTGCTCAGACTATTACAGTGGTGAGACTGAACCCCCTAAGCCATGAAAACACAGCTATTTCATTGCTGCACAATTGAATGGCTGCATGTTAGCCCGTGCTCTTAAAGTAGTCCCTGAAATGATGTAACCATTTCTTATGATGGATCAAAGAGTTATTAATGCAAGTGAAATAGGATGAGCTCCCAAATGAGGGAGAGCAATGAGTCCTCATGCGACTAGCGCTGGGCTAAGGAAGGCAGGCACACAGCAAAGCTCATCTCTCCTTTGGGACAACTAAGCCGATGCTGAGTGCATTGCAGTTGTGGGGCCCTTGAGACCCTGGACAGATAATGCCTCGGAAAGTGGCTTCCATTTCCAGGGACTGATGGCGGGGCTCAGGGGAGGGACCTCCACACTCAGTAACGGGAACAGGGAGCCAGCCATCGCTATGAGCAGATCTCAGCTGCCATCACTAAGAACAGATCTCAGTTGCCATCGCTATGAGCACATCTCAGCAGTCACCTCATGCCACTGGGGACTGACAGCAAGCAGAACTTAACACAGCTTGGCACCCCTTGGTGTAGATTTACATTAAACTGTGAAAGCCATTCGAGGACAAAGGAAAGCAGAACGAAGACAGAAAGTTATCATTTTATTCGTCTTTAGGTTTCTCTAGCCATAGTTTGCTAGCACATGGCTGGTGATTGTTTTTTTTTTTTTTGGTACTGGGGATTGAACCCAGGGGCATTCTACCACTGAGCTACACCTCTGGCCCTATTTTTTTTTTATTCTTTATTTTGAAACAGGGTCTCACTAAGTAGCTGAGGCTGGCCACGAACCCAGATCCTCTGGTCTCAGCCTCCTAAGTACTGGGATCACAAGTGTGTGCCACCAACGCCTGGTGACTGTTGGTTTTCAAATCAGGGTTTTAAAGCACATCATTCCACCTTCCCAACTTCTACCTACATGCGCGCGTGCACGTGCACGCGCACACACACACACACACACACACACACACACACAAACACACACATACTTTTTTGTTTTTTTTTTGCAAGCCAATGCCTGATCTAGAAGTTGTAAATGCAAAATATTCTGGCAAGGCTCCAGCTCACATATGGGGTACTGATAGAAAAAAGCAGCTCCCAGGGAAGAACAGATACTCATGACCACCTCTGCATAGGTCCTACAGCCTGATCACCAGAGGTGGGTCTCCTGTGGTCCTGGACTATTAGAGGCAGAGCACCGGCAGAGCAGGCATTGTGGAGCTGGCAGCAGTGCCAGCTTGAAGTGGGGATTAGCCTCCTCTGTCTTTCAGCACTTAGTGGCAATAGCAGCCCCTCAATCAGCAGTGGCCACATGGCATGTAGCAATTTTTGTGAAGAAAAATTAGCCTCCAGCAAAGGCAATCAGACAAGTCGAGATACCAAAGAAAAGTCAAGCTCTCCTTTGGAAGCCTTGGAAAATGATTTCTTAAATGTGAGGGAGAAGTCGAGGGTCAGCTTTCCAATCAATTCTTTCTTAACTGCAGTCATGGGGCGTCTTCTTCGTGGAAATTTCTCACATAATCAGATTGAGCGCTCCCTTTGCTGTACCACTCTGGTCTGGAATATAGTTGCTATATCTCTCTGATAAATGGCCTCAGTCTTATTATTTTTATGTGAAGAATTACTGCTACAGAGCTTAATTTTCCCACTACCCAGTCTAACCATTTTGATGCAAATATACCAGCCATGATTGTGACAAACTTTAATTTAGTTGTTTCCTATGATGTTCTCCAAAATTCTATCTTGCTTCCATAGCCATATGGATTTATACCACATTCTTTTTCTTCCTGAGGGTAAATCTGATATCATGAACCCTCTTCCCCTGGTGTGACTGCTGCCTCCACTCTAAGCCAATGTGGAGGTGCCCTCTTCAAGGTCTCGATGACCCCTTGACCACCTGGCTGTAAGACAAGAGCCATCATTAGCTGGGTGTGGTGGTACACAGCTGTAATCCTAGTACTTAGGAGGCTGAGACAAAAGGATTGCAGGTTTGTGGTCAGCCTCAGCAACTTAGTGAAGCCCTCTGCAACTTAGCAAGGCCCTGTTTCAAAATAAAAATAAAATAGGGCTGTGGTATAACTCAGAGGCAGAATGCCCCTGGGTTCAATCGCCAGTAACACACACACACACACACACACACACACACACACACACACACACACAGAGAGAGAGAGAGAGAGAGAGAGAGAGAGAAAGAGAGAGAGAGAGAGATCCATTCTTACTCTTTGCTCCCATGAAAGAATCAGTTTGTGGGATCAGTGATGGAGGAGATCCGGTAGAGATCGAAGCTGTGGCTGTGGTGAGAGCTACACTCCCTCATTGGCATCTGTGGCAAGATGATGGGCCCCAGCACATGTATGTGTCACATGTCCCCAAGCCAGATCCAGATAACAACCACTGGAAGTGTTTCTTTAGCTTCAGGCACAAAGAGTGTTGCTGTATAGATGGCAGGGCAATGGCTGGGAAGACCTCCTAGTGTTTGCACCAGGACCTGCTGAGACTCCACTTCTGCTTATGCGTTTGCTTTCTTATGGGTTTGTTCAGTTTTTTGAGAACTTTGGCAGACACCACATTGGATAGTCATGAGTGTTGACTTGGTCCCCTGTAGAATGGCCAAGGAAATCAGCCTCCAAGCTGGGGATGCCTTTTTTCTTCTGCTGCCTTTTTTTAAAGACATTTTTTTAGAGCAGTTTTGGGTTCCTAGCAAAATTGAGAGGAAGGTACAGAGATTGCCCATATGCATGCATAGCTTCCGACACTATCAACATCCCCTGTCAGAGTGGTCCATTTGTTACCATTGATGAACACATCATTATCACTCAAAGCCCGTACTTTCCATTAGGATTCTTGGTGTTGTACATTCTGTGAATTTGGATGATTGTGTATTAACATGTATCAACCACAGTGGTATTATCCAGAATAGTTTCACTGTCCTAAACATCCTCTGTGCTCCACCTGTTCATCCCTTCCTTCTCCCAATCCCTGATTATTATTGTCTCCATAGTTTTGTCTCTTCCAAAATGCCATATAGTTGGGATCATACAGTATATGACCTTCTCACTTAGTAATATGCATTTATCTTTTCATGACTTGATACCTCATTTCTTCTTAGTGCTGAAAATATTATATTGTCTGGACTGCTACAATTGATCTATTCACCTACTGCAGGATGTCTAGGTTTTTTCCTATGTTTTGGCAATTACAAGTATAGCTGCTATAAACATGTATGTACAGGGTTTTGTGTGGACCTAACTTTTCAACTCCTTTGGGTAAATACCACAGAGCTTAATTGCTGGATCATATGGTAAGAGTATGTTGAGTTTCTTAAGAAGCTGCCAAACTATCTCCCAGAGTGACTATGCTTATTCTTTTGATAAACTCCCATCATCTTCTCAACTTCAGCTCAGCATCAGCTCCCAGTGAAGCCTTTCTTCACCAAGTGAGAAGCCCCGCCTCCCTTTCTGCATAACATTGGCTTGGGGACATTGCTTTGCATTTAGCTATGTCTTCGTAGGTCTCCCCTCCTCGGTCATTAGCTGCTGGAGGTCAAGTCTCAAGTGTTATTTATCTTTATGTCTCCAGTACCCAGAGCAGTGTCTAGGAAACACATTGTAGGTAATCAGTCAATGGCTCTAAATTGAACTAACTTATTTAATCAGTCGGGCTGGATAACTTGATATCATTACTGCAGAAAGAGACAAAACATGAAAGACCAAACCCACATGTGATCCACCTTACTGCTGTCATAGCCACACCCCTGGCGTACATATTCACACACAATTTGAGTGTGGGCAATGTGTCAATGAAACATGAGCATTAAGGCTTCTTGGACAATAAGGCAGTATTACCTACAAATGCACTGTCAGCTTGTATCTACTCATCTCAAGTTGAAAGCTACCTGTTCATGTACCAATACCTGGGACTATGCCAAGGATTCTTCTGATCCTCTTAGTAAAGTGGCTTCCTCATGAAACCTGGCTTTGTACTCCATGGAGATTAGAGAGGCTTAATGAAAGCTAAAAGCCAGTGTTCACTCCCATCTCTAACAATTTAGCACAGCAGGTTGGCTTTTTCTGCAAGCTGTTGTGTGAGGGGAGTGATGTGGTACCATTGAGCTGGGTATGGTGGAATCCAATGTAAAGTCCTTATTAAAAGGAATCAAGCAGGCTGACAGATGCCACTGGATAAGCGCTGCAATATTTGCATACTAGGGAGGAACATAGATATAGACTTCTGAAATTGTTTCATGCACAACGATTTCAATTCAGGCTGAGTTTGATCTTTCAGATTCCTACTCCCTTCATGGTTGAAAGGCTTTCCATATTCATCTGACATGATAATGTGCATAATCTGTCAAAGCTGAAACTTGTTCTATTACTTTCTGTAGCCTGTAGTTTATGCTACATTCAGCTAAAGTGGTGCGAGTTCAGCAGTGAACAGCGATGTTGAGAAAACCCTTTGAGGAGAGAGCAGAGTGGATCAAAGCCCGCAGGTGATCTGAAGAGGATATTTCATGTGTTCTCGATTCACAGAGATGGAAGGGACTTCAGAGAACATAAGTGGAAGTCACTTGCCCCCGGGACATTGCACAGAACACCCTTTGAGGTTCACAGGTACATGGAAGTGCATACTTTAAAGTCACTCAAAGAAGGAGATTCCATTATCAACATTAATCAATTGCAGTTCTTAATAACCTTCCCAAACAGAAGGACCTCTCTTACAGTGCCACATTTTTCATATTGCAATTTCTTTGCAGAGTTGTTTCTTCACAGTAAGACGAAAGAAACTATCCATCATCTTGTGATCTCATAACAAATATATAAAGACTTTCCCAGTCTCCACTCGGCGTTGTTTTAGTTCTCACTTCCAAGGCACTGGTCGTCCTTATTATTGTCACCATCCCTGACGAGCTCCCCAAATCCACAAATCTCAGCCCTTGGAGTACATCACTTAGGAGTACTGGTCCTGGGGTGTTATATAGGATGAGGGCTTTTCCAAACTGGATTTACTTGAAGAAACCAAAATTTATTCAAACATCTCTCATGTGACAGGCAAAGTGCTGGTTTGTGTAGCCTGTGAGCTATGTTTATTTTAGATCATTCTGCCAGATGGAAATTAATTCACCCTGGGGAGGTGGAGGAGCTGGGCAGACTTCTTAGGGCTTCAGTGCCCAAAGGAGCTGGGCAGGGTTGCAGATTTGGGCAGGAACCACAGTGATGAAAGGCAGCAGATGAAGCCTTTCATACATAGTTGTTTTACCAGGGACTGTGTTATATGATATCCTCTATCACCATGGAATTACAGAACAATGGGCTGAAAGTGCAGGAGGTTCATCTGATTAAGTTCACCTACTCTGGGAGGTGACAGTTTGTCACCCAGGATAGATCCCAGCTCAGACACTTATTAATTGTGGGACTTTGAGAAAGTTTCCTAACCTCCATGAACCTCTATTTCCTTATTCATAAAGTGGTCATAACAGTTAGGTATATTAACAGTATTTTCGTGAGGATTAAGTGAGATAATGTAGGCAGAGTGATTAGCATACCATAGCTAATATTATTATACACGGTTGTCTATATGTTACTTAGAGTTTTCTCGGAATGGAGTCATTGCATCTATTTCCTTGTTTTCTAGTATTTTGCCTATCAGGTGACCAAGAATACTTCCTTATCCTCAACTGACATTGGTCCAGTTTTAGGGGCACTTTTTTTTTAATTGTTGATAACTTTTTTACATGTTCTCTGGGGACACAGAAAACTTGTGTCTGAACTTTCTAGTCAAATATTTGAGTACAAAGAATAATAATAGGCAACTGTACATATACTGTGTGCACATTATCTCATTTAATCCATTCTTTCCCTCAGGAAGTCATATCATGGATTGTAAAAATAAGCCTCAGAGATGGTAAGGGAGGCACCTGGCTTCACACACGCGGAGCCCGGGTTCTGGCCCAGGTCCCTCTCCCTTCCCGCTCTGATACGCTGACCCAACACACACACGCTCAGTCTTTACTTCTGCAGAATAAATAAATCTTTTCATTTTCAAATGCAATTAACAATTTATAAGGAAAATAAGGCAAAAATACCATTTTAGAAATGTAAACCTTATCCTCTACTTCAAATCCTTTCTGAAATGAATAATAATGATGATGTTAGGTTGTATATGAAAGGTGTGTTTTAATATGAGTGGAGAATTAATCCAACAATTAGTAATAGGTCCAAATTGCTTCAGGTTTGGTTAGTTTTGGCTAGGTTAGAAGGATTAATATTTTCTAATCATCACACCTTTACTTACAGGTTTAACAGGCTTTAACTCAACATGATCCTGGTAGTAGGAGTGTGTATCAAGTCCACCTATGAAATCAACTGAAATATAATAGCCCAAGATGAATAAATGTGTAAATAAAAATACATATAATACTAATTGTTTAAAGTAGAATACTTAAGAATAAGATTAACAAAAATATGTTTACCATAAAATGGAAAAAATGTATATTTAGTATAAAGGACTACTAAAAATATTGTCAACAGCCAGAAAAATGTGGAAATTTTAAGGAATGCACAAATAAACTGGGCTTTTAGGATCTGAAAAAAAGAATCACTATTATTATTGATTTCAGTAAAAAATGAAGCAATATTAAATAGCAAAAGATTTTAAGTAATGCATTTGTCCATGGACATACAGACATGCCTTTCCCCCCCCCATAGATCAAAAATATACTTTTTCTTCTTCTTGTCAGAATCTATTTTCTTAAGAATATGCATTGCATAATTAGAAAGGTTTTCTAAAAGTTATATAAATTATTTCTATGACTTCTGTCCTCAAGCCACCCCTGAGAAACAGACATCTAACTTTTGCAAAAGTCCCATGCCCTCTCTGATACATGGAACTTGTCTTACAGTCTCTATAGACCTGCTAGTCTCTGTAATCATCTTTCTAATTTCTTTCTGTTTGGATCAAAGCTTTAATATTTTTCTCAACTCTTTAATTTGTTCCTCCTATAGTTCATGAAAAATATTAATTACTTTAAACCAAGCTTTGGTTTTATGACAGGACTCTAATATTAGCAGGTATATAGGCATATGGGAACACTGAACTGTCAAGGGTGTGTGTGTGTGTGTGTGTGTGTGTATGTGTGTACACATGTGTGTGTGAGCATGCTAAGATACACAGTATGCAAATATTGCATCAGATCCTCAGCTCAAGATGGGCATTTCAGTGAATTGTGATTTATAGAGAGAGGAATTAGCATAGAAGATCTATTGAGTTCTTGATTAGCTGTAGCCACTCTTGACAATCCCTGACCTACTCCATCCTTCAACTGGAGCGAGAGCCAGGCTGGGACAATCAAAGCTTCACCAATTCATTTATCAGACATCAGCTTTGCAGACCTGTGTAGTACCAGCAAGCAGGTGGCAAAGGCCATCTCCAGGCAGCCCTGGAGGCAGAGGAGCCTGAAGCGTATCCTTTCTTGTGTGTGTATGGTACTTGAGATTGAACTCGGGGCACTCGACCACTGAGCTCCATCTCCAGCCCTTTTTATACTTATCCTTTTTCCAACAAGTCACATAAGTTACTTGGACACCATTTTAAGGAAGTAAGCAGTGATAGGAGAGTCAATCCGAGATGAGAGACAGAGAGAGAGAAAGAGAAAGAGAGAAAGAGAGGGAATGAGCGCACACAAGGCCTAAAGACATCATGGAAGTGGTCGGTTTGGACTAAGTTTTTATTGGGTTAGATATTTAATCAAAATCTTCTCTTTACCCTGTGGATCAGTGGGTGGGATTTTAGAAGGAAGATCACATTGATCCAAAATTGAATGACCAGATAATTTACAGAGCCATTTTTGAAGTTAAAGAGGGTGTTAAATGCACAAAATTATAAATACATACATTTGTGAATAAAATAGTTCAATTTGAAAGTTATATTCAAAATAAAATTTTTTCTAAATATAAAGACAGGCTATGTTCCTATATATCAATGCAAAATAAAAAAGAATATATCTCTATGTTGATCATTTGGACATTAAAGTGTAACATAAACACAATCATTAATTTTGGTATAAAGTCATGTACTTTGATTCCTAATCATCTCTGTTTCTAATATATCATACCACTGGCATTTTGGAAAGAGTATATATACATATGATAATATTAATTTTCTTGCTTATACATTTATTTACAACCTTCTTCAAAGTTGCCTAGTGTGGTTAGTAAATTTGAAATTGCTGACATTTTAAGTGACTTTGTAAGCCATAGTATTGTGTGTGTGTGTGTGTGTGTGGTGCTGGAAATTGAACCCAGGGGCATTCTACCTCTGATCTACACACCCAGCCCTTTTTATTTTTTGTTTTGAAACAGGGTCTCACTAGGTTGCTGAGAGACTCATTACATTGTTGTGGCTGTCCTCAAACCTGTGATCCTCCTGTCTTAGCCTCCCAAGAGTGTGCCACCATGTCCTGCTGCCATAGCATTTTTAACTGAAGAAATATTCTTCCTATTGGTGCTGATAAATGCCAAGCAAGTTTGTAAGTAGAGGACATGTGTAATGTATTTTAGTCCAAATATTTTCCTAGGTACTGTCATTTTGCCTCCATAGCAGCATCTTTCTTGGACAAAAATTTTATGAATTCTATCTATTTATCATTGTTTTCAACAAATATAGATGCTACATAATTTAACCCCTCTCAAATCAACTTCTTTTCATTCTGATTCAGAATACAAATTTTCCCAATTAAAAACAAGAGTGCTACCAAAAGAATCTCAACTCAAGACATTTCAAGAGGAAATTATGAAAACAAAAAAATCAAATCTTATGTAACACTTGAACTTTTATTTAATCTGTCCTCTTTTATGAAGATAAAATTCAATGTTTTCATTTTTAAAGCTTTTGATTATTATAATTTACTAAAATCTTCAAAAGCTGATTTTTGGGGGTGCTTTGTTGTATAATTTATTTATCTTTTTCAATTGATCCTGAATATAATTCACCTAAACTGTAGAAAATTCACTCAAAAATACAAATCATTGTAGAAAACAGATTCATTTACAAAGTAGTTCTTTCAAGCTTGAGTGATGAGGAGAAGGAAACAAAGAAAATGTGTTTTCCATGCTGAAGTTTTTTGTTTTCAACATTAGCTTCATCATAAAAATGTTCTAGTTTACTTATTCTACACATATGTGTATATACATATGTAGATAAACTGAAAACTAGAGTTGGTCTCATTCTGTAGGCTCTCTCTTTAGACTCTTGATGGTTTCTTTTGCTGTGCAGAAGCTTTTCAACTTAGTGCCATCCCATTTATTGATTCTCAGTCTTATTGCCTGGGCTTGGGGGTTTTATTGAGGAAGTCTCTACCAGTGCCTATATGTTGGAGTGTTGATCCTATGCCCTTCTCTGGTAATTGCAAAGTTTCTGGTCTAGTTTCTAGGTCTTTGGTCCATCTTGAACTGATGCTTATCAGCTGAGAGTGGGATCTAATTTCATTCTTCTATAAATATCCAGTTTTCCCAGAACAACTTGTTGAAAAGGTTGTCTTGTCTTCAGTGTATGTTTTTGACTCTTATAACGAAAATCAACTGGCTGAAAGTGTGAGGATTTTTTTCTGTATCTTCTATGTGTTTCCATTGGCCCATGTGTCTGTTTATGTGCCAATACCATGCTGTTTTTGTTACTATAGCTCTGTAGTATAATTTGAAACAGGGTCTCTCTCACTAAGTTGCTGAGGCTGGACTCAAACCTTCAATCCTCCTATCTCAGCCTCCCAAATACTGGGATTATAAGCATGTGCCACCACCCCTGGCTTAGAATGAACATTTGAAAGGATTATTTTGATGCATGAATAGGATTTAAAAATGAAGTCAAAATCATTCTTCAAAATAAATTGGCTAGCCCAGTGTGGTGACACATGCTTGTAATCCCAGTACTTGGGAGGCTGAGATCGGAGGATCCAGGTTCGCAGCCAGCCTCAGCTACTTAGTGAGGCCCTCTGGAACTTAGCGAGACCCTGTTTCAAAATAAAGAATAAAAAATAGGACTGGGGGTGTAGCTGGGAGGTACAGTGCCCCTGGGTTCAATCCCCAGTACTGCAAAAAAAAAAAAAAAGAAAAAAATTGGCAGATTTTCTGTTGAAAGCATCTGATACAACACTGGTATTATAAACAGGTATATAAAACTACTGCTGTTATTTTAACTTCTTAAGAAATTCTTCCTGAGCTGGGCATGGTTGCACACGCTTGTAATTCTAGTACTCGGGAGGCTGAGACAGGAGGATGGCAGGTTCGTGGCCAGCCTCAGCAATTTAGTGAGGCCCTCCACAACTTAGTGAGACCTTATTTCAAAATAAAAGAATAAAATTGGTCTAAGGGTGTAGCTCGAAGGTAGAATGTCCCTGTGTTCCATCCCCAGTACTACAAAAAAAAAAAAAAGAAAGAAATTCTTCCTGCTGGGTATGGTGGTGCACACCTGTAATCCCAGTACTTGGGAGGCTGAGACAGGAGGATTACAGGTCCGAAGCCAGCCTCAACAACTTAGTGAGACCCTGTTTCCAGGTAAAAAACTAAAATAGGTCTGGGGGTGTAGCTAAGAGGTAGAATGCCCCTTGGTTCAATCCATAGCAACACACACACACACACACACACACACACACACACACAGAAATTCTTCTTCTACCAATGAATTAATGTATTACCATGTACTTTCTGGAGCCTTCATCTTATGAGCTGGGGCACTGGCCATCTCTAGCACCCCTGTCCAAGTTCCTACTTTTCAGCGATCAGCCTGCACACCGCCTTAGAAAGGCAGGTGCCAGCCATGTTGTGCCTTTTGGGGAAAAGAGAGTAGTATTGTCTTTCTTATAGATTCAACCACATGTTGAAAGGAGAATCTTGTTAATTGCACTTCCTTCTTACCTTCTTCAAAGAGACCATGACAAATGCTTGAAAGTATTGTCTGCTTACCATTCTAGATTTTCCAAATGCAACTCTTAATACTATATTTAATTTGAAAAAGAAAACTGAGGCAAAATCTAAGCCAGGCAGGATGCCAGAGCATTTGTGTAAGAAGGGACTTTTAACCAACTAGGACAAATGGTCAGCCCTATCGAGGGCATTAAGAATGAGCTACATTTCCTCTGCATACCAGAATTCTAGTGTGGTGCAAATTTCACAAACCTCTGAAAATAAAATGCCACCTATAGGCAAAACTTTCTATGTATAAAGATTGCAATATAATATAACATATATTGTAATATTACATTATAATATAAAGATTCCAGAATTAGACAAGGCTACAAAATAATCTAACTATGAAGGAAGAATCATTGAATAGTAAGTAATGAAGAAAGTGAAAATATCAAAAATGTTTTATGGATGGGACACAACAATGAGGTATTTTAGCAACAGGAGCCCACAATCCCGCAACATGATGATATTTTCATATTTAAAAATAATTCACTATACATGCCCCAACACTTCATTAGCTAGAGTGGGATGACAGTTCAAATAAAGGCATAGATAGAAGTGTAAATGGAGGGTAAGTTCACAAAATTTGAAAGTTTTTTTTTTAAAATGATGTCAAACGCTTTAAAAATAATGAAGGATTTTTCTGAAAAAGAAGACTTAAGAGAAGTCTTCAAAACAGTTCAGTAGGAAAGACCTTCAGCTTTTGCATAAGTTTGCAGAAAGATAAAAAGTAAAGCAACTGTGCATTTTCAAATTCACTTTCACGAGGAAGATCGGAGAAAATGCTAAATTACATTCTGTGTAGTGGAAATAATGGGATAAATCTCAATGACACATGAGGTCTAGAAGATGCCTGAATGAGTTTTCAAAGGAGGTTAGAATGGAATCATCCTGGGAAATCTGTAGTTACAACAGCAAGAACACCATACAGGATCAGTACCAGAGAATGGTTAGGGCAGAGATGGGCGACAGAAGGAAGTATCCAGAAACAGTTTTCTGGGGACCTGCAGAACGTAAATTGAATTCTGTGTACTCTGGTTATTACAGCCTGGAAGTGTGAAATATATTTTAGAAAAAAAATTAACACAATTAAGATTTGGCATCCACTATGCAGAAAAGTAAGCTCTGCAGAGTATCACTGTCTACACTGTTCTCGGAAACTAAGGTATTACCATCGAAGATCTCCTGGGAAGAGCCCATCACCAGGAAATCCCTGTGTTTGCAGTCCTTTCAGCTGTACTTCCTGTGCCAACCTCCAACAGCACAGCCAAGCAACTTCTTGGAAGAAATAATGTTGTCACCGAATATCTTTGCAGTTACTCGCTGTAGCTATACAAATTCCTGGCAAGAATTCTCACCCAACTGAAGGAATTAGAGAGCTACTCCAGATATAGAGCAACATGTTACTGCACAAAGAGAGGTTTGCTCTCCACTTGCCAAAGACACATAACTAATTGCAGCTTCTCGATTTGTCTATAGGACAATGTCTTTAGGCCATGAACAAAGTTTCCATTCATGCTACTACTGACAGTTCCGCCTCAGCCATTGCAAACCTGATTAATTTTACACAGAATTTAAGGCAGTTGACTCCTCCCTTAGCCTGTGTATTCCGGACAGAACAAGTGCAAGGTGGCTGGTTGTCAACCCAGCCACTTCATATGAGAAATATTCACTTCATATCATGTGAGGTGGGAGGTCCAGCCCTGTGGGATTACTGGAAGACTCTCCCTTATCTCTGAGAATTTCCCTGGGCTTCTCAGAGGCCATCAAAGTGCTAATGTTTCCCTTCCCTGTGGAGATACTTCTGGTGCTTATTGTAAACCCACAATTGATATATGGATCCTCCTTTGTGGGCTGGAGTCTATTTTTCATTACATCTATGCACATCTCTTTGGAGTTTCAAGATCCCCCTGAGCTAAAAGCTCAGAACATATACATCAAGATGTGAACCGGCAGGGTTAGATGGGAGCAAAGAGATTAGAATTAGACAAACAGAAACAAGCCCTTCTTTCATCAGCTAGACATCACATTAATTGTATTTCGGATTTTAGAAAGTCTGGGAACCTTATACAGTGTGGAGTTTAATTCACTTTTCACGTCTGAATCTTAATTAATTACATACATGTTTGATTTTAATTAAACATTTAAAAATTTGATGTGTTCTTTGTTTTTATCTTTCAAAGGATAGTTTTAAATTATAAAGTACTCCAAGGAACCAGAAAAACATAGAAAACACTGTGTTTCCACCATTAAGATCAAATTGCTGTGAGCATTCTGCCATGTTTTCTGCAAATTTCCTTTTAAGAAATGCAAGTTACAGATATTGGCAAAACTCTCTCCTCCATCCTCTTGATAAACCAGGCAGGTCTTGTTTTGAACTCCAGTGTCACCACTTAGCTTTGGGACGGTGGGCACCTTATTCGACCTATCAGTGGGCAGTTTGCGCATATGGGCAAGTCGTTTGCTCTAGTTATCTATTATAGTATAACACACTGGGCCAAAATAATGGCTTAAATAAATTTCATCATTTAGATTACTCATGAATCAGCAATTTGAGCAGAACTCAGAAAGGCCTATTTCTGCCACACACTGCGTTAGTTGGGCACTTTATAGGATGCCGGAGGTGCAGCCACGCCGATGGCTGACAGGTGGGTGCGGGTTTCTGGCTGCTCTCTCAGCTGGGGCTGCAGGCTAGAGACCTTGCTGCTCTCTACAACATCCTCTCCACGTGGCTTAAACTTCCTTGCAGTGTGGTAGGTAGATTCCAAGGGCTAGTGACCCAAGATAGAGAGGCAGGCAGTGAAGTGATGTCATCTTCTATGACCTAGGTTCAGGGGCAGGGCACACAAACTCTACTTCTTGATGAGGAAGTTGGACAGGAAGTCTTGAAACTACTTTTGTAAAATAAATTTTTCCATAATATTTAGTAGTGACTTCGAATAGGTTTACTATGAAAATTAACAAGAAAATGTCTACAATAATAGGCTAGTGCTTCACTGGCTCTTGTGTTGGAGGTCAAATAAATGACTTTTCTTTTACTTTTCACTATAATATTTTTGATCTTTGATTTATTTATTTTCCCAAACCACATGTCACAGTACCATGGAAGTACTAGGCAACAAGTGTTTGCTCTCTATGAATCAATGAGGGGACAGGATTAAAAATTACAAGATTTGCAAGCATTTGGTCATGGTTCCTATCATTTTTAAATTCACAACTCTCTTTTATAATCTTATAAAACTTATGGAATCCTTTTGTAAAAAGCCTATGGAATCCCTTTGTAAAAAAATGCACACATCTGTATTCATTAAACAATTTCCTCATTATTTCATGGTGTTCTCAGCCCCTTGCATTCATGGGCCCCAGATGAAGAACCGCAGAGTTAGAGTTCAGCCTTTAACCTTGATACACCTAATCCTGAAACATGCTGCTTCCAGGGGGCACTCAAGCTGTCATTTATGTCCCGGGTTTCACTATCTTCACCGAATAATTAACCAAAAATGTGGGTATTTGACTTCAGATCCACAATGTTGCATGCTGTCTTGTCAGCATGAAGGACAGAGCCTGTGCAACATAACATTGAGCTCAGAGAAGATACTCAGAAAGATGGGGACCAATCATTGTTTTGATTATTTTTTGGGGGGTGTGCCAAGGATTGAACCCGGGGCCTTGACCATGCTAGACAAGTGCTGTACCACTGAGCTCCACCCCAGCCTCAATGTGTTTATTCTGAACTTGCCTTCTGGTCTATCACTGTTCTTCCTAGGTAGTTATTAGGCTTCTTAAATAGGTACTTATTTTATAAGTTGCCAAGTCCAGCAATAAATTCTTTAAGGAAGCATTGCTTAGTTCTTGAAAAACTCCACAACCAGTCCATTATGTTGTGATTTATTTGTCCTGCGATATAAATTCATATGAAAAAAGCTGGGGTGGAGATTTGACATCGACTTAGTTCATGCAGAGAGGATTTTACAGCATGCCACGGATAACGAGGGTGTTTAGGAGAGACCAGTTATTTCAGAAGTAGCTGGCAACTAAACTCTGCTGGTGTTACTAGGGAACAAGCTACTCTGCAGTGTCACTAATTTGCTGCTGTCTTCCATCCAAAGAATCTGAGCTTTCAGCAGGCTCAACCTGCTGTGCCAAACCACAGGCCACGGTCAGGCTGATCGCAGTACAGAGTGGCCGCTGGGGCACCATGATGTGTCTGTTGGCCACAGGGGACTTGACAGTGCCCTAAAACATTGCTGATGCCCAAATGGGAAGCCTGGGGCTGTTCTGCACCTGCCTGAAATAACTTTGTGAACCCGAAGAGCCATCCAAGCAGGAAGATGACACCCAGGGGCCAGCTTTAAGGCTGTCCCTTGTTGCTCCCTTTAGGATTCGGCCATTTGCAAGTCTCTTTCACTTTTCGGAAAGCACATGGAACTTAAGAAACGAAGCACATGGGGCCAATGAGATGTGCCACAGCACACGGCTCCAGCTGGAAGAGAGGAGTGTGCAGTCCTGGAGGATGCACTGTGCTGGTCAGTTCTCCAGCGTCTTCACCTCTTCCTGCTTGGTAATAGTCAGCAGAATGGACTCTCTCCCTTCTGTCTTGTTCCCCGCAGTCTCAGGTACTGATGTGCAGACCTGATATGGTTCAATTGTCCTGGATGACAGTTTGGTGTGGGAAATACTGAGAGCAATCACCCAGAGTCTGGGGGGTCTAGAAGCAACCCAGTTCTGTTGGGGATCCCCAGTTCTTCCTCACCTTGTGGGGGCACAGGGGAGGCAATAAAAGACCAGTGATATCTTGTTGAGGATGTGCATTGTAGGTGAATGCAAATACTGTGTAGGCATGCTTAGTGGTTATCTGTTGCTATCACACAATCCCCAAGGCTGGATAATTTATAAAGCAAAGGAATTCATTTGCCTCTTGCTTCAGGAGGCTGGAATGCTCAAGCACATGGCAGCATCTTCTGGCCAGAGATTTTGTACTGCTTCATAGCATGGTGGAAAAGCAGAAGGGCAAATGAGTGTGTGCAGAAGAAAGAAAGGGGTAGGGCAGACCTGCTTTATAACAACCTTCTTTCTTGAGAAAGACACTAATTCCTCTTTTTTTCCCCCTCTCTCAGTACTGGGTATTGAAACTGGGGGCATTCCACCTCCAAGCCACATCCCCAGCCCTATTTTATTTTTATTTTGAAACGGTTTCGTTAAACTGCTGAGACTGGCCTCAAACCTGTTTTCCTCCTGTCTCAGCCTCTCATGTACTGGGACTAGAGGCATGTGCCACCACACCTGAAAGAAAATAATCCTTCCTAATGACCTAATCACCTTCTAAAGGCCCCACCTCCCAACACCATCACAGTAGCAATCATATTTCAACATGGGTTTTAGAGGAGACAAACCATGTTCAAACCAAAGCAGTAGTCATTTTTTTTTTTTTTTTGCAGACCAGGGATTGAACCCAGGGGCGTTCTACCTCCGCGCTACACCCCCGGCCCTATTTTTTATACTTTATTTTGAAACCAGGTCTCACGAAGTTGCGGAGGGCCTCCCTAAGTAGA
>PVJS01007746.1:24290-55209 GCA_004027185.1 Glis glis | reverse complement strand
TGCAGTACCAGGGATTGAACCCAGGGGCATTCTACCTCCGCGCTACACTCCCGGCCCTAATTTTTTATACTTTATTTTGAAACCGGGTCTCACGAAGTTGCGGAGGGCCTCACTAAGTAGAGAGAGAGAGAGAGAGAGAGAGAGAGAGAGAGAGCTGAGGCTGGCCGGGAACCCAGATCCTCCAGTCTCCGCCTCCCAAAGTACTGGGATTATAAGTGTGCACCACCACGCCCGGGTGAAGATTGATTTTCAAGTGGTTAACAATTGCTGCAGGTGTACCAGGAACCTTTTTAGAAGAGCCTGAAGTTAGGGCACTTTATGAGGAAGGCGTTGTTGATGGCAGTGAAGTGGTGGTGTCAGCTGCCTGGGTTTTATTCGGCCCATACTGGTTCCAGTTAAAGAGGTTAGTTAAAAGAAGGGAAGATGAGGAATTTCAGTGAAAATGAAACTTAAGAGTAAACTAACAGAGAAGAAAGATACTATGGTCTTTTACCTCTGTTTTATTTTACATTTCTCCTTTCTGCACGATAAAAAGAAGGGAAAAAAAAAACAGAGACAAGGTGTGCTAGAAAGTAAACTAAAGCCATCTCTTTAATTCAGTCTATTAACCTCAAAGAGAGAAACACTGAAGTGTTCCTGTGGCTACCACAGAAGCTGACAGTGGCCGCTAACAGAGGAACTACTTGGAAAGGCTATTGATTTTTGATTCAGAGGAAATGAATAAAGGGAAAGCTAAAGATTGATGAGCAAAGTACAAAATGTGCTATAAGAGTTTTTTCTAAAATCCAACTTAAAAGAATGAGTTGCTAATGGTTTAGGTTCAATTTCTTCAATAGTTACATGTTCATTGATTATATAAAGGAAATTCATGGTTCTGTGACTCTGACTTGAATAAAAGGTTGCACATGGCTGTCAGTCAAAGCATGTACCATCACTTGGTGACAGCCTACCTGAAGGAAAACTATCTTTAAAACCTTCAATTATAAGCCGGGCACAGTGGTGTGGGCCTATAATCCCAGTACCTGGGAGGCTGAGACCAAAGGATTGCAGGTTCCAGGCCAGCCTCCGCAACTTAGCAAGTCTAGTTTCAAAATAAAAAATTTATAAAAGGCCAGGAGTATAACTCAGAGGTAGAATGCCCCTGGGTTTAATCCCTAGTACCAAAAAAAAGCTTCAATTATAAAGTTAAAGCTATCTTATAGCAGAAAGTATTTCATATCTACTCAAATATATGCATACAGTCTGGAGTATATATATAATTTCCTGACAAAATGTTCTGTTTCAGTGTACCTGTGTATCCGGGTATATTTTTTACCCTCATCTCTTTGGTATTCATATTTGTTCTGCTTTTTCATTTTATATATTATCCCCAGGTGCCAACCTTTAGTAAAATCCCTAGCATTGATCATTTCCTCCACTAATGTATTCCTTTGAGTCTGTATCCCCAGCAACAAATAACGAGGGTGGAGGGGGAAACTATCCTTTGCTGACACATGAGAATTCCATAACTGAAGACGAGACCAAAGATCCTAAAGAAATTCTTCACTTTCCCAGCTTAGATCTTCCTCCTCCAGCCCCAGCCCTCCCCTCTTCCCCATTCTTCTGTGTCACTCATAATGGCCCCCAGTGAGTCATGTCTTCCTGGGTGGGTCTCCAAGTCTCTGACCCTCTCATCAGAAGGTGGAGTCTCTTCCTCCATCCCTGAAATCTAAAAGATCTTTGGCATCTCCTTAGACCAAAATAACATAACAGCAGTAATACTATGCAAATTCTAGAACCTAGGCCTTACTGAGACCACCAGGTTGGGAAAAAGACCATGCTAATCAATTGGAAGAGAAGGAGCCACATTAAAGAGGGTAAAAGACACCCCACCCCACCCCCAAAAAACAACTCAGCCAGCACCAACTGCCCACAGTGAATGATGTCATCGCAGACCCTCAACCCAAACTGGCAGAGATGACAGCCACGTGGTGAGCCCAAAGCCACAGACCCACCCAGATTTCCAACCCCAAGAATCATGAGAGATAATAAAGCATGGTTGTTGTTTTGAGCTACTAAGTGTTAGGATAGCTTGTTATGCAGCAGTTGACAACAGATATGTCCTCCAAGAAAGATTTCTACAAAAGAATGAGAAATAACCACGATTTAACCTCATTCCTTTGATCTTCTCACACCCCCTGCTTATACTCTCCTACTATCTACATTCCAGAAAGGTGCCATTAAACGTTCATTCTTGGGCAGGGAAGAGCCTTTGCCCTGGTCCCTCTCTTGACTTATCAAGGAATTCCTCTTGTGTTCATTCTTCTGCCTGTTAACAAATATTTGAGAGAGGGAGGGGAGAAAAATGGCTTAACTTGAACTCCCAGAAGGCAGAGGGAATATATTCAAACACCATTTTGCATATGCCCAAGATAAAGCCTTAGATGGTAGGAACTGAACAAACATTACTTGAAACAAGAACAGTGAGAGGGAAGGCTGCCATCAAAGACATCAGGTCCCACTCTTATTCAGGAGATGCAGAGCACTGTGCACTTTGTATTACAGAACAAAACTACTAAAAGATAAGGACAGCCAGAGGCAGAAATAGGTTGAGTTATAATATAAATATGTATATTGCGGTACTGGGGATTGAACTCAGGGGCATTCTACCTCTAGGCTATACCCCAGCCCTAGTTTTTTTTTTTTTTTTGCGGTACCAGGGACTGAACCCAGGGGCGTTTTACCTCCAAGCTATACCCCCGACTCTATTTATTGTACTTTATTTTGAAACTGGGTCTCACGAAGTTGAGGAGGGCCTCACGAAGTAGCTGAGGCTGGCTGCGAACTCAGATCCTCCGGTCTCCGCCTCCCAAGTACTGGGATTACAAGCGTGCGCCACCATGCCCAGCCCTTATTCTTTATTTTGAAACAGGGTCTCACTAAGTTGCGGAGGGCCTCACTAAGTAACTGAGGCTGGCTGCAAACTCAGATCCTCAGGTCTCAGCCTCCCAAGTACTGGGATTACAAATGTGCACCACCACGCCCAGCTGGGTTTTAATATTCTAAGGCTACAGCAAGGAGTACATCAAATAGATTTTGCTAAATGTCCAATATATTCCCTTCGCAAATATGAAGTGCATTAGTAATTTTCCCTTAGGGGAAAAACAAATCATAGCAATATCTTGATGCAGGAGGAACGGATATTTATGAAAATGCCAGATGTTTCTTTCATTGAGGAATGGTGCATAAGATTCAGATAATTCCCCAAGTTTGGAAGTTGTGCTGTAGAAGCATTGATTAAAACTGAAAGTCTCCTGAGTCATTTTAATAAGAAAACAAAATGAACTAAAGTAATGGAAGATTCTTCTGAGAAAATCCAGGTTTCGTAGCACAAGAGCCAACCATGCAAGGCTCCAAGCTAAACTAACCAGATTTTGCAGCATACCTGGTGAGTAATTAAAAAGGATCCAGCAAATAATTTTTGTTAAAATTATGGGCTTGGTTTCTTATCTGTTTGCACAATTTTGAATGTTAAACCAAAGAAGCCACACAAACATCTAGAAGCAGTATTTAAATCTAGACAACTATGGAAATTGACTTAGTCCAGTTGAAACCAGTTCCTAGTTAGAGATTATTTGAGCTAAGAAGTTATTTGGAGTTGGATTTCCTATCAAGACCTTATCTGATTAATGAAATTACTATTATGTTGTTGCTGCTGATGTTACTGGGTTTTTTTTTTTGCAGGGTTTTTTTGGGGGGGTTGTTTTTTGTTTGTTTTGGTTTGTTTTGGTTTGGTTTGGGGTTAGATTCTTTAACAATTGTTCTCAATGTTCAGAATTTTTTACGGGCTGCTTCCAGATGTTAAACATTTGTTGCCTCCTCTATAACCTATATCCTGCAAAATAAAACATAGACTACCAGAACTATAAAATAATGAATAAAATCCATTAAGCCAAGTTTATTAACTTGCCATCTAAGGAAGTACAACACCTGGTGAGGTTAGCTGAGGTGGGCAGATTGGTCCATTTTCCATTACTATGACAAAATACACAAGGCTGGGTAACTTGGGAAGAAAAGAGGTTTATTTAGCTCACAATTTTGGAGGCTGAAAATCCACACAGCATGGTGCTGGCTATGGTGAGAACCAGACTGCATGAGGTGATGGCAGATGGTATCATGGTGGGGATACATGTGAGAGGGAGATGACTGCTGAGACAGGAGGTCAGAGAGACCAGGGAGGAGTCAGCCTTGCTCTTTAGAACAACCCTCTCCCACGAACTAAGTTAGTTCTTAATCCCTTCCAAGGGCAGCACCTCCAGTGACCTGCCACCAGGCCCCAGCTCTTACGGGTCCCATCACCTCTCAATATCACCACACAGGGACCAGGTTTTCAACAAATTACAGCAAGGAAAAGTTGGGAATTTTTAATCTACAGAGGAGGCACAGAGTGATTAAGGTTTAAACATACATGAGCACTGCAGACAGGGCCCAGTGAACCCACAGGTCTGTACTTCACTGGTTCAAACAAACCCAGTTGTTCACTGGTCAGGAAAGACTCTTTGGTTGGGTCTGGTAGGTGCTTGGTGTCTGGGTCCACGTCAGCTGGTTAGAATCTGTTAGGATGAAACAGCAGTGAATTCTGACATCTCAGATCTCAGGCAAGTGCAGCAGGAAGTGAAAATGTCTCCCTTTACAACTCGTCTGCTCTGCCTCTATGAAAGCTCGGTACACGCCACTTAAATGCACCAGGTGACATATCTCCTTTTCTAGTCTTCAGCTTGGTGCTTTGAGATTTCGCAGTTCTCTTCAGTAAATGTGAAACGTGTATACGATTGTCTCTCAGTATCTGCAGGGAACTGGTTCCAGGATGCCTTCAGATATCAAAATCTGAGGGTGCCCAAGTTCCTTATATAAAGCAGCAAAATATTTGCATATAACCTGCACACATCTTCCTGTATATACTTTAAATCATCTCTAGATGATTTATTATACCTCATACAAGGTAAATGATATTTAAATAGCTGTTATACTGTGTTTTCTAGGGAATAATGACAAGGAAAACAAAGTATGCACATGCCCAAAACAGATGCAGTTTTTTCCCCGACTAGTTTTCATCTACGGTTGGCTGAATCCATGGGTGTGGAATTGGTAGACAGAAAGCTGTTTGAATGAACGAAGCTCCTGCACTCCGGTGGTCTCCACTGCCCTTCTCTGGTTCAGCCCTGGGATTTGCACTTCTTCCCAAATTCCACCTTTATCCAATATGTTTGGGCATCTACAGAGCTAATATTCTGCAGAATAGTATCAGGAAAGTAGAGCAAGACTGTAGCTTCAGACTTCACTTTGAACAGCAAAAGGTAGCTGGTAAAATACTTGTGCATGATTACATCAGATAATCTTGACCCCCGGTGTTCTCGGTAAGTTTTAGGAACATCAATACACAAAAGATGAAGAAGCCTTTCAGAATGTAGTAGTAAATCAAGAAAGGAGGAGAGGGTGACAGGAGAGAGATAACAGAAGGTAGGAGGAAAGGGAAGGAAGAAAAATGATTCAGGAGAAAGCAACAGAACTGAAGAAATCTGACTGAGTGGAGGCAGGAATGACCAGACGGCCAGAGGAGCAGAGGCAGCTGGAGGAGGCTGCAAAGCTAAGCAGGTCTGTTTTGCAGAGTCTGAGGCAGGAAAGTGCTGTTGACTGAAACAGAAAATAACATGAATTTTTCCCCCTGCTGATGCTTCTCTGGGATCCTGCCAGCGCACTATTCTGCAGAATCAGAAATGAAATAAATAGACTAATTTATTCAGATGTATTCCCCTTTGTTCTCTCCCCAGAATGGTGTCAAACCTGCCCGGGATACTAGAAATCTCTGTGCATTTGGATGACAAGGCATTAGGCAGCACATTCCTCTCCATCCCACAACACCTGCTCCCGAGAAGGAAGCATTTGTTCCTTGCATGCAAATCGTTCCCATAAAGGAGGCATCTAATGAGCCTTCTTATGAAAGTCCCCACGAGCACGTAAGACGAGGAGACACAAACTCAGATATAAAAAAGAAACTCATGATTTGCAAGCCCAGAGCTGAGCATTGGCTACAGAACGACTATGCTCATTCTTTCCCATGAATATAATTAACATTTCTCCCAAATCCTCTATGAGTATTTGCCCAGCTGAGGCAGCCAGAGTCCTTCCTGTGTGTTCAGAATCAGTGTTAGAACCGCAAAAATCCTAGAGATGGTCTAGGTAAATGCTTTCTTCTCCCAAAAGAGGACATTGTAGCCTGGAGAGGAGGGCGAACTTCTCAAGGTTACACTGCTAATTAGGAAAAGGTCTCCTGATTCCCAGTGCAATGTTCTTTTTACTGCGCCATGACACATGCCCCTCATTAATCACCCACACTACTGTTCTCTACCTTCACCCAACCTCTTACCACTCAACAATGCGCTTGACTGCCATGACAGAAAATCCAACAGATACGATTTAAACCATAAGGGTGGTCATTGTTGACTCGGCAAGAGGCTGGAGGTAGGCAGCTACAGGGTTGTTCTGATGCTCAACAATGCAATCAAGAACCCGGACTTTTCTCGTATTTCTGTTTGGGCATCTACAGTGTGTTTCATCCTTGAATCTGTGACCTCATGGTGACAGGATGGCTTTTACAGTTCCAGGTATCACACAGTCAAACCAGCGCCTAAGTAGAAAAGAAAGGGATGGGCTTGGAAGGCCTTTGTTTTTATCAGAGAGGAAAAGCTTTCCTAGAAATAAGTTTTTGCTTTGTTTCCTTGGCCAGCATGGTCTCATGGTCACCTGTACTGCCAGGAAGTCTGGGAAAGGATGTATCTGGCTACAGGTAACACGAGTGACTTGATTGGCTTAAACTAATGATAGCACATTGCCACCGTTAAAAACCAAAATTCTGCAAGAAGAAGGGAGCCAGGCATGGTGGTGCATGCTTGTAATCCCAGTACTTGGGAGGCTGAGACAGGAGGATTGCAGGTTCAATGACAGCCTCAGCAAGTAGTGAGACTCTCAGCAACCTAGTAAGACCCTGTTTCAAAACAAATTAAAAAAAAGGCTGGAGGTGTAGCTTGCAGGTAGAATGTCCCTGGGCTCAATCCCAGTACCACAAAAAAAAAAAAAAGAAAGAAAGAAAGAGAAAAGAAGGGGTTGTGGCTATTAGGTGGGTATGTCAGTTAACTATTCACATGTAATGAACCTCATCCAAAACCAAATCATTTATTGTTTCTCATGGGCCTAGAAGTCAGGTGGTCCAGCCGGGTCACTTGGGTGGTTCTGCTGATCTCAGCTGAATTTGCTCAAGGAGCTATGGATCACTGGGATGTCCAAAGTGATCTAGGCTCTGCTCCACACGCCTCTTCTCCTTGTGGCAACGGCTCAGGCACAGAGTGCAAGAAGAACGAGGCCAGGCCTCCTGCGGTCCAGACCGGGTGAGCACCTCTCACTCCTGTCTCACTCTATTGGCCAAACCCAAAGTCGGAGGTGAGGAAATAAACTAGTACAAGGAGCTACAAGGTCATGCTGCACAGAGTGTGGGTACAAACAAAAATGAAGACGTGAGGTCGATTATGCAATCTAGTTTTCTAGGCAGCCCACGCTGTGCACTCTACCCCTTTTCATTCACTCCCAAGCTCCCTCCCTGTGGTAGTCAGCTTTTTGGAGCTGTGACAAAATACCCAAGAAAAACAACTTAAAGGAGAAAAGGTTCATTTCAGCTTACAGTTTCAGAGGTTAACTCCAGTCTATGGTTGACTGGTTCCATTGCTCTGGGCCTGAGGCGAGGCAGAACATTATGGTGGAAGGGTGTGGCAGAGGAGAGCTGCTCAGCTCACAGCAGCTGGGGAGGGTGCGGTGGAGGAGAGCTGCTCAGCTCACAGCAGCTGGGAAGGGTGCGGTGGAGGAGAGCTGCTCAGCTCACAGCAGCTGGGGAGGGTGCGGTGGAGGAGAGCTGCTCAGCTCACAGCAGCTGGGGAGGGTGCGGTGGAGGAGAGCTGCTCAGCTCACAGCAGCTGGGAAGGGTGTGGTGGAGGAGAGCTGCTCAGCTCACAGCAGCTGGGGAGGGTGCGGTGGAGGAGAGCTGCTCAGCTCACAGCAGCTGGGGAGGGTGCGGTAGAGGAGAGCTGCTCAGCTCACAGCAGCTGAGGAGGGTGCGGTGGAGGAGAGCTGCTCAGCTCACAGCAGCTGGGAAGCAGAAAGAGAGGACCAGGGACAAGACAGTCCCCAAGGGCATACCCCCAAGGACCCACTCCCTTCAACTAGGTCCCACCTCCTACATTTTTCAGCATCTCCCAATAATCCATCCAGCTATTAATCTATGAATGGATCAACCCACTGATGAGGCCGGAGCCCTCATGATGCAATTGTTGCCAAAAGGCCCCACCTCTGAACACTGCTGCGCTGGGGACCAAGCTGCTGGGGACCAAGAGCATTATGGTCCAGATACAAACCATAATGCTCCCCAACCCTTCACTCCTCTTCCCTGGCTTCCTTCTCTAGCTCCTCCCGATCACTGTCACTTCTGCTGCTATTTTTGTTTTCTCGTATCTGTGCCCACAATGGGGTGACCATGGAAGTCCTTGGTGGAAAGCGAGTGGGTATGTGATGCAATTGCACTAACTGGGGTTCAGAAATTCAGTGACCCCAGCAGCAAGGCTCTGCCTCCCGAGATGTGCAGGGACGTGCGAGGAGGAGATGTGACATCAAAGCCCGGATCTTTCCAGGCTTGGTTTGGTTTCAATTCTGCAAGTGTTCCCACAATGGAACATGCCAGAGGTGTCAGGAATCTAATCAGTGCCTGGCTGCAAATGGCGACAGGAGGCTTTTCAGAGCACAGTCCTAGTTATCTGAGTCACTCGGGCTATGCTGCCTTCCAAAACCCAGAGGCAGGAACCAAGCCTTGGGTTAAATCCACACCGCATTCTGTCCTTACCGCACATTTCGAGTAGGAAGAATGCTCCCAGGGAAGACGTTTTTGGACTGGTTTGTGGGCTTTGCTTTCCTAAAAACAAATTGATAGTGAATGCAGCCCACTCACCTTTTGCTCTCTTGCAAATTTTAAAAAGAGTATTCTCCAATGAATATATTAGTGGTGCGTCTGTGTTTTCAATGGAAGTGGTAAGAATTTATCGAGGCAGATCTTCTGAGGAAGGACCTCATGCTTCAGTTGTATCTCAAGTGAATTCACCTGGACCACTAGGGACCCCACGGACCAGAAGAATCACTGATCCTGGTGCTAGGTGCTCCTTCCTCCTTCCTGAGTTCAGTTTCTCTTGCCAAAACCTCACACTCACAGGTCTTTGCAGCCTGATCACAAGCCCCAAACTCAGGCCTGCCTCCAGCCAGCCATGCAGATGAGTGGATGCAGCACAGCACACTGGGGAGCACCTTTGGAACTTTTCTGTTCCATTTCCCTTTGGTGGTAATGAATGGCATTCAATGCCAAACTGCCTGGGACTCCATTTGGGCAGAGGCTGGTTTTCGGCAGTTCTTCAACTGGGAGAAGAGACAATGGGGCTGTGATGGGGACACTCCCCCGTCAGGGTCAGAGCACCTGTATCCTAGCCCCAGAGGCCTCTGTGCTGGCAGTGAGACCTCCAACACATCCCGTCCCCTCTCAGAGCCTTTCTTACACTATCAGCATGTGGACTTGCAACTAGGAAATAATCCTCAGCATTCAGTTTTCACATGACTGCCCGGGTGAGCAGTGCTCCGAGGCACCAGCCACGCAAACCTCTTCCCTTTGTGTTCCGGTCAGCATTCTTGCAGCTATAATCTAAATTTATAGCTGAGGAAAAAAAGATTTATTTTCTTACGGTTTCCAATTCAGTCCATGTGAGGCTGGGGACCGCGGATCTCAGGGCATGGTGGCAGGAAGCAGAGAGAGGGAGAGCACATGGGCTGTGCTCACATCATGGAGGCCGGAAGCAAGAGAGCGAACCATTTACAATCCTAAGGCTGCACCCCCAGGGACCCACCTCCAGCTGCACCCTCAGGGACCCACCTCCAGCCACACCCTACTGGCCTGGGTCACCACCCAGATAAATCCATTACAATGAGTTTATCCTCTGCTGGGATTACAAACCTCATGACTCAATTACATCAGCTCCAAACATTAATAAATGAGCTCCTTAGGGGACATTTTATAGCTATAACACTTTGTAAAACTGAAAGACACAGCTTTGGAGAGCGATGCTGGTGGCCATGCTTCCAGCCTCAGGAACTGTCAGCACCGCATCGCACCTGCTGCGACTCCTTTCACTCTATTGTAAAGAGAGCCCGTTTCGCCGGGCATGGTGGCGCACTCCTGTAATCCCAGTACTTTGGGAGGCGGAGACCGTTGGATGCGGGTTCGTGGCCAACCTCAGCTCTCTCTCTCTCTCTCTTCCTGTTTCTCTCTCTCTCTCTCCTCTCTCTCTCTCTCTACTTAGTGAGGCCCTCCACAACTTCGTGAGACCCGGTTTCAAAATAAAGTATAAAAAATAGGGCCGGGGGTATAGCGCGGAGGTAGAACGCCCCTGCGTTCAATCCCCGGTACCGCAAAAAAAAAAAAAAAAAAAAAAAGAAAGCCAGACAACATCTACAAGTAGCCAGGAGATTTTCAGATGGTCTTTTTTGGCAAATAGGTCTGCAAAACCAATCCCTCATTTTTTTCCGAGGGCTGGACTATTCTGGAACAACTCATGGAAGCCCAAAGGGGGAGAGTGTGAGAAAGACTGACAAGGTCCTCTCTGGTGGCACTAACCTTCTAATGGTGGGATTCATGCCGTAAACAAGCAAATAAATAGATGGCGATTTCAGCCAGTAACAAGTCAACAAGAACTGAATTGTGCCCCTGCTCCTCAAATTCATACATTGACTCCCTAGGTCCCACTATGATGGTATTTGGAGATGGGGACTTCGGGAGGTCATTGGGTTGAGATGAAGTCATGAAGGTGGAGCCCTATAATGGGATTAGTCCCCTTATAAGGAGAGACACGGAAAACTTATTCCCTGTCCTCCATGTGAAGACACAGCGTGAGGGTGGCCATCGGTAAGCCAGAAAAGCACCCTCCCCAGGGAGCCAAATTGGACAGGACTGTGATCTTGGACTTCCCAGCCTCCAGCCCTGTGAGGAAATAAATTCCTGTTAGTTACACCACACAGGGTGTGAAATTTTAGTAAGTTCTGGTAGCCCGAGATGACCGATACAAAGTGGACTGTGTGGCAAAGAGTACATGGACATAGGAGAAGCCTCTCTAAGGGGCTTTGAGCTGATCCCCAACAAGATGAGGAGGAGCTGGTGTGCAAAGAGCTGGGTGCAAGACATTCCTGGCAGGAAGAGAAACAAAAGGTGGAAAGACAAAACCTCAATGTGGCTGGATCAGAAAGAGCAAAGACAGGGTGTTAAGAGAAGCAGACAAGAGCTGGGTCACATAGGCCTCTAGGCAGAGAACAATTCTAGAAGGATACATAAGAAACAGGCATGCGGTCAAGACACAAAAAGAAAGCTAATTTTTACCATCTATTCTGACCATTTGAATTTTTATTTTGAACATCTATCAATTTTCTAGTAAAGAACTGCTTAGCATATATGCCCAAATATAGGGACCCCAGTATCAGAGGATCCTGCTTTCCAATAAAAATATCTAAAAATATCATCAACTCAAATACGTAACCTTTAAGGATGGACTAGAAGTAATCAAACGCCTGTTTAAAATATTTAACACATTACTTACATACTTTTTTGTTTAATATTTGCTTTTTCTAATCTCTTGTGCAATGACTTTACTCAAACTTTTCCATCTCTTGATTGCCAGGGTCAGCTTCAAACAAACGACTTTTGCATCATCAAAGAGAATTTTCCGAGAGATAATCTCCACTGATAATGTGTGTTGCTTGACATTCAGCACTTTAGGGCATGGTGCTGTCGTGGGGAAATTATCTCACACCTCAAAGAGCCATTCACATCCTGTTAGGAGAGGGCTTTGTGCTTCTTGGCTTTTTAATCCCACTGGAGCATGTGGCAGGAAAAAATAATATTCCCTCCAAAGATATCTGCACCCTAATACGCAGAACCTGTGAACGTGTCAGGTTACAAGGCAAAGAGGAATTAAGGTAGCAGATGGAATTAAGTTTGTTAATCAACCTTAAGTAAAATAAAGATATTATAGATTATCCAAGTGCGCCCAGTGTAGTCCCAAGGGTCCTTATATGTGGAAGAGGGAGGCAGTCGGGCAGGTGGGAGTGATGTACTATGAGGACAACCCAATCTGCTAGAAGATGGAAAGGGGGCCGTGAACCAAGGCATGTGGGCAGCCTCGAGAGCCGGAAGAGGCAAGAACCCAATGCTTCCACAGAGCCTCAGAAGGAACACCGCCCTGCCCACATCTTGACTTTAGCCCAGTGAGACCCTCCTGTTATGGTTTGGATCTGGAAGGACTACCAAAGGTCCATGTGTTGAAGGCTTGGTCCCCAGCTGGTGGTGCTGATGGGAGGGGGTGGAACCTTCAGGAGCTAGGGCCTAGATGGAAGAGGTGTGTCACTGGTGGTGTTCCTTGGAAGGGGATATTCTATCCCTGGCCCCTTCCTGTCTCTCTCTTGGCTCCCCAGCCGCCATGAAGCAAGCACACTCTTCACCACACCCTTCCGCCATGATGCTCTGCCGCACCACAGGCCCAGAAACAATAGAGCCAGCCGACTGTGGACTGGAGCCTCTGAAACCATGAGCCAAAATAAATCTTTCCTCCTCTACACTGATTTGCTCGGGTATTTTGTCACAGTAACGGAGAGCTGACTAATGCACCTTCTCAGACTTCTGACCTCCAGAGCAGTGAGATAATAAATTGCGTCGCCTTAAGCCGTTCAGGTTTGTTGCAGCGTAAACTGATTTGTAATCAGTTTGGGCTGATTTGCCAAGCAACACCATTACAGTAACAAAATGCATCATCTTGACATTCTTGGTCTTCACAGTGTAATCACAGCCTGTATTGTTCTAGCAAGTGATCTTTAAAGGGCTTATTTAAAACAACCCAGAAGACCTGCTATTCTGAAGTCATTGCTCCTGGGATTAATTGGCAAAACTTAGTTTAATATTTGTCTGGCTCCCTCTTTCTTTCAGATGACTCATATATGTCTGAAACTAGTATTCAAAGAGGTCATTTCAGGCCAATGCTCTCTCCCCCAAAACACAGTTATCTTTCAAAACATAATAATTGTGTATGTGCCCTGTAATACGGGGAAACTTTGTGACTCTTTTCTGAGGATAATTTTGGAAGCAAATCTTACTATATAGTGATTTTTACTTATATTGTTATTATGGCATAATTTCAATAGAAGAGGTTGGGACCACCAGATGGCCATTTTTGTTCCTCTCCTCTGGCTACCAATCCTGTCTCTCTTGCTGCTTGTCGACTGAATTCCAGAGCAACCTTCATTTTACCAATATGTCTCTGATTGGGGCATCATGGCTTTCCCTCCTGGGTCAGGTCCAGAACTGAGGTGGCTTTGTCTCTACCACCCAGAAAACAATTTATGTCACCTGCCTCTTCTGGGTGAAAGGGCCTCTCCCCCAACGCTATCAGATTACTCCTGGGAAATCTGTTCCAATGCCGTTGTTTTTCTGTGCTCACACCAAATGCAGCCAGCAACTTCTCTCTAGGGAAAGAAGAACCCCAATTTTATTAGGGGGACCACCCTCTGGTCAGCCAGCTGACCACAGCTGTTTTTAGCTTATGAATCTACATTGTGTAAGAATTATTTAGGAATAACTGCTCGCTCCTCCTGACTGTAAATGATGGGAAGCTGGGTACAGCACGTCCTTCTTTCCTATCAACAATATTTATTGCTGTTTCAGACACTTCTGAATACATTGTTTTACTTTATCCCTACAACCACCTCGGAATTTAAGAATTAATGTCTCCCACTTTACAGATAAAGGAACTGAAGTTCAATCGAAGTTCAAAGAAGAGAAATAATGCACATAAAAGCCCTTTTGTCAGGAAGCAGCAGAGCCCAGCTTTGTAGTAAAGTCTGTCTCATTCCCAAACTCATTCTCACTGAATGATACCTAATGTGTGGCACATGGTGCCCAAGGAAAAAAAAAAGAAAAAAATTACCTGGTCCCAGGCATCGTGCCCTTGTTACATACAGAACTTAGCCCAGGATGGGCATATGTTCACTCAAACCATACAAAATCACCTTTCTGTAGGTTGAAAACAGTCATATGTTGAAAATTTTTATGTCAACAGGATGTCTGTTGAATTGGAATAAAGAGTAGTCATTAGGAGACGGGCACACTTCCCCTAAGGGTGCCAAACATTAGATTAAAGTCCATCCAAATCCAGTCTGACTTCATCTTATTTTAACTAAGGCATGGAGGCTGTGTAGACTCTCAAGGTTCAAGTCCTGCTCCTGCCACATGCTAGTGGAGTGACCTTGGGCAGGTTCCTTAACTGCTCTGAGTCCTGATGGCCTCATCTGAAAAATGGAGAGAATAGTATCTACTTCACAGGGTTGCCATGGGTCAATGGACTTACTCTACGCAAATGACTCAAGAGACGGCATGACGAACCAGAGTCCTTAATAAACAGTTATTGGCATCACAATAGGAGTGAGCCCGTTCTGTCCTCGGGGAGTTGTCGGAGGTAGGTGGGAGTGGGGTTGAGATGGTGAAGACCAGGAGAGGAGAGAATGACAGAGCTTGTAGGTCCAGGCCATTTATTATGACTTTCTTGGTCATTTCCCTGACCACCTTCCTGGGACCCTGGGGAACAAGGGTGCAAGAGAGAATTTCCTTTGGATCCCCTCATGCACCCTCCCCACCTCCAGAGACCTAAGAAAGAGACTTCTTTCATTCTTTTCTTTCTTTTTTTTTTTTGTGTGTGTGGTATGGGGGATTGAACTCAGAGGCATTCTACCTCTTAGCTCTATCCCCAGCCCTTTTTTAATTTTTTGCTTTGAAACAAGGTCTCACTAGATTGCTGAGAGTCTCTTTAAATCACTAAGGCTAGTCTCAAACCTGTGATCCTCCTGTCTCAACCTCCCAAGTACTGGGATTACATTTATGTGCCACCACACCCAGCAGAAAGAGATTTATGTCTCTTCTTAGCACTTGCCAGATCCAAAATATCCCTGAGCACCACAAAGACGATTCAACTGTCATGAGGAGACAGAGCCAGAAGGGAGTAACTGTTTGGGTTGAGGGAGGAAAAGCTGCTGGCAAGCAGTTTGCATCGTTCTCTCAGTCTGGAAGAGCAGGGAGGCTGGAGCCCTGTCCAGGAGCCAGGACTGGTGAGGACTGTGGGGTATAGAAGCCACTTCACCCCTTACTAGAGCAAAACCCCAACAAGAGCCGCAATATGTGTGCTTTGTTAAGGGGCTACCTTAACAAAGTACCATAAAGTGGTGGCTTAAAGAAATGAACATTCATCCTCTTCTGGTCCTAGAAGACAGGAGTCCTAAATCAGGTGTTGGAGGGAGCATGCTCTCTCTGACAGCTCTAGGGCAGACTCCACCCTTGCCTCATTCTTACTCCAAGGCTGCTGGTGTTGCGTGTCTCTGTTTTCTCTTCCAATAAGAACTCCAGTCATTAGGTTAGAGTCCACCCCAGTCCTATCTGACTGCTTCTTAATTCAACTAATTACATCTGCAAAGACACTATGTCCAAATAAGATCACATTCTTTTTTCCCGTTGTAAATTGACAAATTATAATTGAATACATTTTTTATGAGGAACAATGTGATAGTATATATATATATATATATATATAAATATATATATAAGCAATGTAGAATAAATCAGTCCAACTATCCATCACCTTACATACTTATTTTTTGTAGTAAGAACATTTGAAATTTACTGTCAGCAATTTTGGAATATGTAATACATTATTGTTAACTATAGTCTATGTCCAGACCAAGGCATGTGTACCCTGGATCTGGAAGAGGAGGATAATAAGACTCAAGAGTGGAATGGTGGTTACCAGATGCTGGGAGGTGGGGAAATGGATAGATGTTGGTTAAATGGTGGAAAGTTTCACTTAGGAGGAAGAAGTTTTTTGAGATCTGTAGTTAACAATAATGTATTACATATTTCAAAATTGCTGACAGTAAATTTCAAATGTGCCAAGCAAGTACCTAGCACTGAAGAGACAAACACCAGTAAGACCAATTGCTACCTAATGGAACTATGACTGTCTTGGTGACCTTGCTCTCTAGCTGGAGGGTAAGGGGAGACACAGGAACATGACAGACTCTCAGCAAAGCTGGACAAGTACAAATGTGAAAGTACACATTTGGTACAGGAGGCCACAGGCTTCGAGCCTGTACTCTATCTGCATGAGGGGCTAGCCATGAAATTAAGCCACTTAGGGAGTTTCTAGAAGAAATACTCTCTTCTCGGTTCATTAAAAGCCCACTCCTCCTTCAGGACTATACCCTTTTATACGCCCAGTTTCCTCACTGCAGGGCGATCCCTCAAGCACAAGGCACTACGTCCTCTCTCTCTGTTTCCTTGACAGATCGTAGTCCACCACGGGGTCCAGAGTGAGCAATCTGGTCAGACCTACGAAGACCACGTTGGCATCAAATGAGACCTGCTTTGGCCAATGAAATCTAAGCAGAAGTGACACGTCACTTCCCAGCATAAGCTCTAGGGGTCAGCACACAATTTGTCACATTCTTTTTTTCCCTCTGTCATGTTGACCAGGCACATCAAATGGCAGTTGCCCTCTCAGCCTAGATCCCAGAGAAAGGAGGCATGGAGCAGACCCCCAGATGACCCCAGGTGGACAAATCATATGCACAAGAAGAAACACTGTGTGTGATAAGCTCTAAGGGTTACTTGTTATCACAGCAAATCACAGACTATATATGACTTATTCACCAATATATTCGTTTGAGTTCTTTTTCTGATGGTGATGAAGGGAGTTACTAAACCATCAATTGGCACTCCATATAGTTCAGGGAGCGCTTACTCGTCACTATCAACATAATACTACACTAAGCACTAGGGTCTTGGAAATGAGTCAGAGGTGGTCTATCCTAGAATTTGCAGTCCAAACAGGATGGCAGCAATGACCATTCAGGATGTTAACATACTGAAATATTTGCTTATAGTTGAGAAACAGCACTGTCCCAAAGCCCTCAAATATCCCCTCCTTTTTTCCTCAGCTACCCTAATCTCTCCCCTACTACCCTCCCCACCCCAAAACATGCACAGAGTCACAAATATGCATGTGTGTACACAAACACACACACACACACACACACACACACACACACACACACACACACACACACTTCCCTATCATGAATACATAAATGGCACAGAAAGGGACTGCTGGAGTTACACTCAGTCATTCATTCTGATTTATATGTGCTGATATCACTGTTAAAATTTTTAAAAAATCACCCTTGGAGACGCAAAAATAATTTGGTACCCTGAGTATGGTATGAAATTACTGGCTCATCTGCATGTTGGGGCAAGACCAGCCTCTCCTGATGAGTCTTCTAGCTACTTTCATTTGAGGAATTGCCTAGGAAAAGCAAAGTCTCTTTCTTTTAGGTTCCCTCCGCATGGCTCCTCAACTGCTCCAGCCTTCTGGGTACCTGTGCATAGAACACACACACACACACACACACACACACACACCTTTTCCTAGAAATCCATGCCCTAGGCCTGACAGCCCTTCACTTCTAATTATTATGCAACACAGTAAGTATCCCAATGGGGCGTTTTCCTGCTCATTCTTCCCTATTATGTAGCATTGATTTTGCCCCCACCAGACCCTGTCCAGAATTGTACCATTGGGACCACTAACATTTTATTACTCCCTTTTATTATTTCTTTACTCCCTTGTCTGTCTCTCCCTCTAGTTCCGGTGGGTGTAGTAAAGTCAGGGATTGTGTCTTGGTCTCTGTATTTCTAATAGTAGCATGGCACTGGGCACAAAGTGGGACAGATAAGATGGCTCTGGATTTGGAAGGAAGCGGTAGCTAAGACAGAGGTAAAAGAAGGAAGGGTGAAGGAATGAATCCCCCAGGACACTTACAATTATAGAGTGGAAAGAAGAGGAGCCAGTCAAGAGCACCAAGAAGAAACAGGGAGAGAAACAGGAGGAAAAATGGGGCTGCAGAAAGACCAAGAGGAGGAAGCCGGGGGCATCTCGGTGTCAGGAAGGAGACACTGTCCTGGGTAGACACAGTAGAGATGCCCTTTAGGGTAAGGGCTGAAGAAGATAGGTCAGGGAAGTGACGTCATAACTGACTTCAGAAAGAACAGCTTAGTGATTAATCGGGGAGGAGGGCGGGATCCAGATTTTGATGGAATGGGGAGTACAGGAGAGGTGAGACCAGGTACGCAGAGGCTGTGGCTCTAGTCCTTTCAAGTTTTGAAATAGTCACTGGAAGGGAAGGGAAGGGAAGGGAAGGGAAGGGAAGGGAAGGGAAGGGAAGGGAAGGGAAGGGAAGGTTGGGGGAGACATTTCTTCAACAGGAGAGACCTGAATGTGTCATGCTATTTGTACACACTGACCCATCTTGTAGGCTTCTATGAGACAGCTGGCACCCAGGCAGGGGCAGATAAAATACACTGTGCCCGTGTTTGGGGCTCAGACTCGCAGCCTGAGTTCTGTAGTCCCCAGCTCAGGTGAAGATGTCTCTGAGCTCCTGGCCACCTGTTCCAGGACACTTGTATAAGACAAAGAAAAAAACCTGACATCAGAGAGGTTCATCTGCAGCCGAGCCAGGTGGTCTCAGATCCAGGGCTTCCCATCAGTTAGGATACTAATAACAGTTCCTTATCTGAACTCAGCTCATGTGTCTGCCCCGCTTTACCAAGAGCAACACTGCCCTGCTTCCGTGACACGCTTTATTTAGGTCCGTGATCAATGCAATCTCTCAAGTCACTAGAACAAAATATTCCTTTTTAAAAAACTTTCCTTTCTGGATGCTTCAGCTCTTTGAAACTTCAGAAAGTGAATGTGTGTTCCATCAGGAGACACTAAAAGTTGTAGTAAACTTCCGAAAGACAGCAGCAATGAGTTAGGAATGTATCATAGGCTCTGTCTCTACGTTCCTTGTCTGATGAACCTCCTGTCTTTGAGGAAATACTTCGATCATTTCTCTCCAAACAGCCTAGAATTAGTCATTCCTTCCCATTTAAGATGATATGCCATTAAAGCAGTCTCTGAAGTGATGACTGAAATTATTCAGATAGAATGTGATAACACATTATAAGCATGTTACTTAGCAACCAAAAAATATAGGCACTCTCAGAAATTAAGATGGAAAAAGGAGACATATTTCCTTCAAAACCAGTTTCACAATGATCCATAAAAGCAACCAGAAAATCACTATAATGAACAAGGTAATGGCAACAAGATTAACTTTAATTACGTATTTAGACATTGCACCCAAGCTCTTAAACAAGCATTAGCAGGAAGAGGAACAGCAGCCCATCTTTCATGGCAGACTTGTCCACGGGTGAGCCACAGCCATGGTTCTTTGATGTATGACCAGGGGAGAGTCTCCAATCACCCCTGAGCTTTCTTCCCATCATCCTCATTTCTAAATCCTACTCTCCCATGGTCCCAAATACCTCCACCATCCTCTACTGTCATTGGTACAGCTGCCTCTGGGGACTTCACACAGGCAGTTACTATAGAGTGGGTTTATGGCCATCTTCACATACAAGGGTAACCAGGGAGCTCCTTTGCTTAAGGGCTAATCTCCTGGGTTTTATCTCAACCAGCTGTTCTATCAGTGGTGTCCTGGGTCCAAAAGGAAACAATACAAAGTGAATCATACATTTTATATCTAATGGACAAACAGCTCCAAGCTCAGGCCTCACTGGTGGAAGATGAGGAATGTCAAATATATGAGTGTGTGTACATGGGTCTGTGTTTGTGTGAGCATAATTGATTAAAAATCTATGCCATGCTAAGCACTATACTAGGTGCATTTTTCTTGAATCCTCTCATCCTAGCAAAGCAAGCATATTTATAGCTATTTTGAAAGTTTTTGTTTTGAAATAATTGTAGATTCACAGGAGGTTACAGAGGAAGGTACAGGGAAGTTCTATGCACCCTCCCTTGCCCCAGTGTTGACATCGTACACAACGTAGCATAACAGCACAGTCAAAAAAGTGATGTTGGTATAATCCACAGAACTTATTCATATTTCTCAGTTATATATGAATAGACCACACCAAAACTCAAGATTCCACTGTGACCACCAGTTAGTGTAGGGCCCTTAGAAGTCAATGGTAGAAGGACCTATGGCTTGGGTCCATCTAACTATAGGGTCAGTGGGACTGTGAACTTCCGCAGTAGCTCTATCCCTAAACCCAGATATATTGTACAGGGGAAATAGGTAAAATAGGATAGCAAAATCTCTATACTAGTTTAATAGCCTGTCCAGTGAATGCTAGTATGCTAAAAAGAGTCAGGCGAGAACACACTCTCAACCAAGATGGTAAAGAATAGGCAAACCACATATCTGGAGAGATACTCTAGACCTGAGTGTCACCATGAGAGACCTGAGATAGAACGGGATGGCGATGCCTCTCACATCCCTAATAACTCATGCTATGGGACAGAACAAAGGTCAGATAGATAGGGAAGAATGACTATAGATTATCACACATACAATCTAATGATTTAATGACAATCACAGCCACTGTTCCATTTTTTAGCATCTTTACTGGTAGGGCCAACAGTTACCTTTACCCCAGCCCTGAACCCCAGGACCATGTCAAATATATATATCACAGTCCTCCTAAACTTTGTGTGTGTATAATCCCTCCAAACTATACATACATATATATGTGTATATGTATACATATAGATATAGATAGAGCAAAATTCCTCCAAATTGTTGATATTAGATAGGTAGGTAGAATTGTGATCTTCATGTCACAGAACATCATGCTGACCCATTATATTGATGACAGTATGATCATTGGTCTTGATGAGCAGGTCATATCAACCACCCTAGATGCCCAGGAAGACATCTGCTTGCCAGGTCAGCAGATAACCCCAGGAATGTTTGTATGGGCCTGTCATATTGAAGTTTCTAGGAGTCCAGTGGGTCTAGGGATGTGGGAATTTCCCTTTAATGCAAGAGTCAAGTTGTTCTACTTTGAACCACCTATGACAAGGCAAGTTTCATTTGCCAAGGGACACATAAGGCCAGCAGTTTTGAGTGGGGTAGAAATCAAGACAGGATTCTCCAGCAGGTTCAGGCTGGAGTGCAAGCTTCCCTGCCATTCAAATCTTATTACTTGCAGACCCAATGGAATGAAAAGCGTCTGTGGAGCCCCAGTGAAGTGGCTGGCAGGCCCCAATGCCCTTCTTAGCTAACAACTCTTTCCCACTCTGAAAGCAGGCTGTGTCTGGTACCTGGGAAAGGCTTTATACCTCTGGGGATACCAAGTTGATCACTATCCAAATGCCCATCATGATTTAAGTCCACCAAATCATCAAACTGAACATTCACAGCAACATTGCATTACAAATTGGAAGTGGTAAATAGGAAGCCAGGACAAAGAAGTTCCAGAAAACACAGTCAAAACCAGCTGTTGGTTCTAACTGTCATGGCTCCAGCTCCTACTGCTCCCTCGTCCTCCTAACCACACCTGTGGCTTCTGGATGAGTCCATTGTGGCAAGTTACCAGAAGATGATAAAGTCCAAGCCTTGTCTGAGGATGAATCAGCAGATATGCTGTCAACAGTCAGAAGGAGATGTCTACAGTACTGTACTGCACTCACAGGTGGCCCTGAAAGGCAATGATGAAGGAAAATTAGCCTATTGAGCAGAACTTCAAGCAGTGGATCTAGTCAGCTACTTCATGTAGGAGAAATGACCTGGGATACAAATTTGTGATGACTCATGACAACAGCTCATGCTTTCATTGCTAGCTCAAAGACTCAGAAAGAATAGGTGACAGAGAAGTCCAGGGTAGAGAGATGTGTGGATGGCCCTTGCTGAATGAACATGGAGTATGAAGATGTTTATGGCACACATATGTATCTGCCAGAGACATCCCTGGCGGAGGAGATTCTCAGCCATCAGGTAGAAAAGGCAGCCCACTCAATGCCTGTCAGTAAGTCACCTGGGACTTGCTCCATGGAGGCCGAGCATGCTCAACAACATGGTCTTCTCTTCAAAATATCTAGTTACTGCCACTCCTGAGTACCCAACCTGCCAAAAACAGAGGACAACACTGAGTCCCCAGTGGCATAGTCTGCCAAGTAACCTGTCAGTGCCATAGAAGGGGTGTTGTTTTATCCTCCCATGAGGAAATGGGTATGAAAGACAGGAATTTGCCTCCTTTCTCCCAGCGCTGCTGCAAACAGCCCCTTCTTAGACACACAGAATACTTCATCCACCCTCTACTATTCTCTATCTTGAAACATGTCAATACATTTCACCCCAAGTATTTCTAAAAGAATTGCCATTTGTCTCTATTTCCATCAACTATTGTAGCAAGAAAAACTCATTCAATACATTGTCTCCATTTATGGCTCTTTTCAAGGTTTCAGCAAATGTATGGGCCACAGTCAAAGACCTTTCAATATGGAACATAAATATTTTTAATTAAAGTAAAAGAGCTCCATCAAAATTTTTTCACCATTGAATATATTGCAAGGTGAAAACAGAGTGATTGAAAATTAAATTTTAAATATAGCTCAAGTCGTCCTTGTTTGGTTTGTTCTGTTTTCCTCCTTGCATTTTGTAGAGGTATCTTTTAAGGTCTTTCTATTCACAACTGTTTTCTCAATAATTGCAATTCACCAAGTTTCAAAAGCTGACATTTTTGATGTGTCATCTTTTGAATACACTAATGAAAAACATTCAACTGATTGTGAATAAAATACAACCAAAATTTATCAGAATCATTGTAGAAAGTTCAGTACGATTGTAGAACACAAATGTTGATTTACAAAGCCATCCTTCAAAGGCTCAAGCATAACTAAACTCTGGCTCATCTTTTGCAGCACAGAGAGAAAGTATCATCATTTTTTGATGAATACAAAAAATTTTGTAGCTCAGTTATTGCAATTGTGATCATGTATATTTGTAGATTTTGACATTCACAGGTTCTATTTTCATTAGTAAAGTACTGCAGCTTGTCTGGATGAAATTATGGATTATTTGTGCCTGAAAATCAAATTTTATGCTCCATACATTTCTTAACTTAGTAAAAACATTGTTTTTGCCACAATACTTGGCTCCACCAAAATGTGTATTTGTCACTATTACCATAAAAATAAATAATTTTATCTCTTTTTTTTTTTTTTGCGGTGCCAGGGATTGAACCCAGGGGCTTTCTACCTCCATGCTACACCCCCGGCCGTATTTTTTTTTACTTTATTTTGGTACCAGGTCTCATGAAGTTGCGGAGGGCCTCACTAAGTAGAGAGAGAGAGAGAGAGAGAGAGAGAGACAGGGAGAGAGAGAGAGAGAGAGAGAGAGAGAGAGAGCTGAGACTGGCTGCGAACCCGGATCCTCCAGTCTCTGCCTCCCAAAGTACTGGGATTACAAGCATGCACCACCACACCCAGCAAATAATTTTATCTCTAATGCTAAACTGCTAAACTTATTTACTGAATTTACAATAGCATGTACCATAATGTTCCTTTCATCAGAGTGAACATTCAAAACCTTTATTTTGATTTCCAGAAACAGATGAAAAACCACAAACAATGTTGGAATTAGTTGACTTCTATTTGAAGATCTGATGCTGCTGCTATGAATCAGTCTTCATTTAACTGTTTACAAAATCCTTCCAATAATGGCATGAAGATATGTCTACTTATCATTTGACTTTCCACAAATGAATAAGAAAATTTGGAATAGAAAATAAGCCAAATGAATTTTGAAGGCTATTTATTTGATCTAAATGAAAAGTCATGATTGACCAATTGATATGTATAAGTGCATCAGGTACTAAAGGTACTAAATCATCATCTTCAGGCACAACCTTCTCAAAATACTGATTAAATACTTCTCAAAATAAGTACTTTCATGCTTATACACATTAGGTACTAAAAGTACTAAATTATCATCTTCAGGCACAGTCTTCTCAAAATACCGATGCTCCTTTCATGAGATTTGTGTCTCCTGGTTTTCATGTGGCTGATAATATCACAATCAGCCCCAAGGTGGGTAATTAATATTGATGAACATTTTGGGGCAAGTTATGCCTTCATTGGTGACTTTCTTAAGAAATAAAAATAGCCAGGCGTGGTGGCACACGCTTGTAATCCCAGTACTTGGGAGGCTGAGACAGGAGGATCCAGGTTCGCGGCCAGCCTCAGCTACTTAGTGAGGCCTCCACAATTTAATGAGACCCGGTTTTAAAATAAAGAATAAAAAATAGGGCTGGGAGTGTAGCTCAGAGGTAGAATGCCCCTGGGTTCTATCCCAAGTTCCGCAAAAAAAAAAAAAAGAAATAAAAAATACTACTGGTTTCTTATTAAAACAGACTCATTTTTGCTACCAAAAGAGTTTACCAAAAAGAAAGAAATACCAGTCATCATTTAGTCATACAGTACAGGATCACGCCAGCACTCAGACCACTTCCTATACTCTCCATAGCAGGCTAGCTCAGCCTCATTCCTACACACATTTCCTGTCCACCTATCCTGTGATTTCTTGCACTTCCCAGGGACCACAGTGATGACAGCCTGGTGGGTCCCTGTATCTTGCAGTCTATAACATAGGCCACTGTACACCTGCCTAGACCCCCAAGTGCTGGGTGAGAGCAGCAACATTGAATCAGTCTCCTACCACACCTGAGACTGGATGGACTTAGCTGCTCCTGTCCAGTTGTATCTGAGCACACTTTGGTTTATGAACAAACACCCCTCATGCTGTTCTTGGAGGGGGGGACACTCTAGTTGGATTACATCAGGTAGTGGGTTATTTCTGGTTGTTCACAAGATAAACCACAGGTTAAAGTAAGAACTCTGCTCACTGTATGCACTACACACTTGTAAATGAAGGAATGACGGAAGCTGGGAGTATACAGTAGAACCCATCTTATGTTAATACAATTATTAATAACAATAGTGTGTGTGTGTGTGTGTGTGTGTGTGTGTGTGTGTTTTACTGGGGATTGAACCCAGAGGCATTTTACCTCCAAGCTACTCTCCCAGCCCTTTTTATTTCTTGTTTTGAAACAGGGTCTCGCTAAGTTGCTGAGGCTGGCCTTGAACCTACAATCCTCCTGTCTCAGCTTCCCAAGTAGTAGGATTACAGGCATGAGCCAACACACCCTGCTAACAACAGTTTTTAAATGGAAAATCAAGAACAGATTATAAATCGGTCAGGACTCCAGCAGAACAATCATAAACAACTACTGCGGTCACCCTAGCAATGGGGAACTTAATACTGGAAGGACTGGCTCTCCTGAATCCTCTTATCAACATTAGTAACACTGAAGGTGGGGTGGCAGACATCATGCACCTACTGAGAATGGTGGAAACCAAATTTCCTGTTTTCTTCTTGCTGTGATTACAGTTATTACAGTTCTTTTTTGCTACCTATTTTTGTTCTGATCATTCTGGGTTGTAGCTGTGGGGAATTTATATTAGTTTTTATCACCCACCTCATCCCTTATGAGCCCAGCCAAGATCACTGGAAATACATCGAGCTCCCTGGGCAGCACCACAGTTTCTATCTGCCTTCTAATCTCTTCTTTGTGGGTTTCTGGGGTCCAATTCCCTACGTTTAATTTGTTAAACTTGGAGGGCTTCCCTCCATCTTCAATTCTCTCCTTTGAAATCCCTGACCATAGGCTCCATTCGTTATTCTGCGACTCTTCCTTTTGTATGTGAAAGATGGTTTTCTAACAGCAAGGACCATAACCGACACATCAGATTTCTTCTCTCATCAGTGGGGTGCATCTCTTGACACCCTAAAAAAGATGGGTCACACTCTATGCTTGTGTATAAAATCATCTGAGGCCAGAGCATTGTTTCCAATCATTGGCTCTTTTTTTTTTTCCTATACCTGGAAGCACAGGCATCTCCTCTATATTCAGCCTTCTTTCTTCTAAAGCACCCAGCAGTCCACTGGATACATAGCAGATACTGCATGGATATTTCTGCAATAAATGACTGAACAAAAGTACTGTATATGCCTTCCATCCTGAAGCATACAGGATTAGTAGTTTTCCTTTCTCCCTGAATATGGTGATTTATAGCTATTAGAGTCCACATGGCAAATCTCCCATACAGTCTCCCCAATCTAGTGAGCTGCATTGCATCCATAGCAGGATCCTTGCCTATCTCCACCCTATCCCTAGTATTAAAAGCCCAAATTGAAAACTACTTCTAGTTGTGTGACAGTGATCGAGTTTCTTAATTTCACTGTGCCTAAGTTGATGAACTGCAAACAGACAATATGACCTCACAGAAAGTCAAATAAGTCAATATATATAAAGCATTTAAAATAATGCCTGACAAACAGTACGTCTTCAATAGCATATGCCATTGTTACTCAAGTCGCTAAACTATTACTGCTTTGACATTTGGTTGTTTTAGTTTTCACTGACATTGAATTTCTTTTTTAATAGCACAGAGATGTTAAGGTAATGGGGACAAAAGTACAAATCCAGAACGTGAATGCAACATTAGCAGAATTCCGGGACACGCGCCAACAGACCAGCAGGCCGGACAGGCATTTTATCCCTATTAAAAGACCTGCTAATCTACAACGTGATTCCTGCAGGCAGCCTCTGGAAGCAGCTGTAGGTTAGTGCTCAACGTTTAAAGGTTATTCGACCGCGGGGACACCCTGCCCTCTCAGTAGTTAAGGAAAGGAATAAAGAAAAAACGACGTGGAAGACCGGAAGAAAGCATTTTTAACTAGTCTAAAATGAAAAATCTAGTCCTCCTTTTTCCTGAATGCTATTTCCCAAGATAGGAAGGATTGTCTAAAGATCTCTTCATGCCAAAACCCAGTGCTAAAGATGCAAGGTTCTGATATGCTCAGAAGAAAAGTGTGTAGACAGATTTACCTTCCAGAAATGGAGCTCAAAGTCTCAGAATCGTAGAACTGGAATAGGCCTTGGAGGTCATCGCATGCACTTCCTTCACTTCACAGACGAGGAAACTGAGTCCCAAAGAGCTTAGTACTTCAGACCCAGGTCTCCCCTTTTCCCACCTTAGGCAGCCAACGATGGTGCAGTTGGACCAAAGGTACATACTCAAGTCACAGTAAGAGAGGCAGATGCCCTATTAAATCCCCAACTGGACAAAAAAAATACTTTGGGGGAAATAGGATATAAAAATATGAATCAACATATGAAACATAATGAGAGAAAATCAGGAGAAGGCTCATCCAGAACATTATCCAACAGGAATGCCAAAAGACTAAATAATTCCTAGAATTTTCATATGTATCGCTAATCACATAATTTCCAGCAAGTTCTTCTCTTGATTTTCCCAGGATAAACTCAGTGGACTCCAAATTCCTGTCATCATTTCCAGTGTCCTTTATTGCTTTCAAAAATCCTCGCAGGGGCTTTATTCACAGGTCGATGCTCTCTACCAAGTCTAACAGCTAAAAAAGGGTTTGGGAAGAGGGATGGAATAGAAGAGTTAATGGGTTTCTTAAAGACATACTCTTTATATATAAGCCATTTCTTTCAAAGGGGACTTAAATTTCTGATGGATGAGTGGGAGGGTGGGTCTGTGTGTCTACAGTGTTTTGAGCTATATTATAACTTCTGGTTAAGAGCACAATCCCCAGAGCCAGAATGTCTGAGCTTAAATCCCCAGCTCTGTAATTTGCTATTTATGCGATTTGGGGCATGGTACTTAATCTTTACCTGCCTCGGTTTCCTCGTCTGTAAAATAGGCATAATAGTAAATTTAAGGCTCAAACAGCAATTGTGAAGATTAAATGATTCGATGTGCATAGAGCTTGCAGAACATTCTTTGGCATGCAGAAAAGGTAATTAAACTTTACTACTATCCAGAGGTCATCCATCTGGCAACCACAATTATCTGAGAAAATGCCAAAAGAAGTCTTTCACAAAACCCAGGTGCTACAGCATGGCCACTTCAGTCTAGACAAGTCTTATCTTATTTCACACCAAAATCTGACAAGTCTATCTGCTCTCCCTGTACAGCAAGTCAGAAGAAACAAGTAAATTCTTCTTACAGCCCCAGAAGCAGCTCTATAATTACACATGCAAACTGTTGGGGCGGGGGGCACATCTACTGTTTCCACAGCACAATGGGACGGCCAGCTATTTACTGTGCTCCAGGAGGTCACCATCTGGAAGGGAGAATGACCCACACACACACTCAGGTGACAACACAACAGTTGATTAGGTGGGTACAAGGAAAGCAACAGATCGGGTGTGGTCGGTGTTAACCGGGCGACATAGAGAAGCAGGTGTTGCTTCGGGAGGGGGGCGAGGGGTTGTGACAGACAGGAAGCTAGTGCTGCCCATATACAGATAGGAGGGAGCCACACATACACCCCAAGATTAAGTACCACGAGGCTGCCAAAAATAAAAACAATGGCTTTGGGAGGAAGACAAAAATATACACATTTCTGGGCAGAAACCAAACCAACCCACCAGACACCAAACTGGATGTCACGGATGAGGTTGCTGAGTCACCATGTCCTCAAGGGGAGACACTGGGCCTCCCTGAGCACTGGGATTTCTGCACTTCCCTGCCTCTGTCACTCACACACCACCCTGCCCTGCCTGGCTCTTCCTGAGGACTGCTGTGAACGCACATTTTCTAAACTGTCATCTTATACCTTTAATAACTCCTCATGTCAATTTATCCAGCACAGTCTGTGCAGCAATTTATGGCTGAGTAGGAGGCAGAATAAAGTGGAGCTGAGCAGGGTGAGTAAGCTTTCCCAAGACTCTTCTGTTAGACAAATCTGGGTTGGCGAAGGCTGAGGAGCCTTGAAAACTCATGCTGCAGTGCCTGCCTGCCTACTTGCCCTCCCGTGGTCCAGGCGCTTTGTAATGGTCAGCAGGGCTGTCCAGCCTGCAGAGAGAGATTGAAATAGTTACTTCCCTGCTGGGGAGGTTGACAAGAGCTACCCAGAGCCAGCCCCACGGGGACAATCCTCCAGATCCCAGCCTCCTTTCTAAGAGGCAGCAGGAAACAGTCCTGCGCTTGCAACCAGGAAGACCGTTTGTCATTGGCCTGAGCCCGAAATCAGACATGAAGCTGAACTTAAATGCTGAGCATGACTTGGCATGAATGTGGTAAAGACAGGCCCGGGCCTGTGGCCCGAGGATGCTCAGTATCTATCCATGTTCCAGTCTCTCTGGGAAGGCTGCAGGAATTCCCACTGGCCCCATCATATGGGTCTTGGTGTAAGACCTTCCATTCATAGACCATTTGCCTGTGACATTCCCTTGCAGATACCACTGGTCCCTTAAAACTTGGCCCAAATATTGCTGGAAAAATGAGAGAAGTCTTCGGGGGAGGAGGGGATGGTGGAGAAGAGCTGCCATTTCTAATAATTTGAATTGGAAAGATATGAAGACTTGGATATATGTTTCTTTTCTTTTTTGTTTTTGTGATACTAGAGATTGAACCCAGAAGCATTCTACATCCGAGCTATATCCTCAACCATATTTTGCTTTGTTTTATTTTGAAACAGGGCCTTGCTAAGTTGCTGAGGCTGACCCCAGACTTGGGGATCCTCCTCTCTCAACATCCCAAGAACTGGGATTACAGGTGTGTGCCACCATGCCCAGCTGGATATATCTTTAGAAAGCATCTTTTTTCTTAGGAATCCATTCAAATGGGCCATTTGGTTATGCAAATACCAAATTGGAGAAGAGGCTTCTGAGTCTCTGCTGTGGTTCTTTACAGAAATGCTCTGTGATCATGAAACATATTGTCTACATGGAAAGTACACTTGCTGCTCTACACATTTAGTTTCCTGTAGAGAAACTGTATTGCATTTTATGTTTTAAGAATGGGTTGAGTCAGCTTGGTGCAAGAAAACTGCTATTTGTTCTTGGGGAGATGCAGTGTTTTCATTTGATCAGTGACTGTCAGGCAGGCAGTGGGGATGAGGGCCCACGTTAAAAGAGATGCTCTCAAGAGACAGAAAAAGAAAACCCAAGCACCAACAATGCAGCTTTGGGAATCTGGACAGGAGACCACGGTCTACGGTCCTGGCTGGTCTGCTCCTGCACCCCAGGAGTGGCATCTCTGAGAACCTGGGAGACACCCCCTCATCTTGGTGAAGACACGGGTATTCTCACCAGGGACTTCACCGTGGTAGCTGACGGTGACACTTGGCAGTTTCCTGGGCTGCATCCATTGACCAAGGGAACCAGAGCCTGGAGGGAAAACCCCCTTAGCAAAGACATTGGCATTCTCACTAAGAACACCGCGGAAGGTTCTGGGGCCATGGACATCGACTAGAGGAACCAGAAAAGGAAAAAAAAAAAAGAACCTGAGAGGTGGTTTCCAAGAAAATTACAGAATGTCAACTTGGAATCAATCACTCAGAAATAATTGCTATGAGAGGCTCAATTTTCTCAACCCAGATCCCAAGTCGAAGGGTCCCCACTCAGTCCTAATCTGGACTTTGACCTCCCCATATCAGACTTGCCAGGTTACAAATTCAACTTTCTAGCCGGGCGTAGTGGCGCATGCTTGTAATCCCAGTACTTGGGAGGCTGAGACAGGAGGATCGCAGGTTCGCAGCCAGCCTCAGCTACTTAGTGAGGCCCTCTGCAACTTAGTGAGACTGTTTAAAAAATAAAGAATGGCCGGGCGTGGTGGTGCACACTTGTAATCCCAGTACTTGGGAGGCTGAGACCGGAGGATCTGGGTTCGCGGCCAACCTCAGCTACTTAGGCCTGTTGCAACTTCGTGAGACCTGGTTTCAAAATAAAGTATAAAAAAAAAAATAGGGCCGGGGGTGTAGCGCGGAGGTAGAA
>PVJS01007746.1:0-24190 GCA_004027185.1 Glis glis | reverse complement strand
TCAATCCCCGGTACCGCAAAAAAAAAAAAAAATGAATGAAAAATAGTGCTGGGGGTGTAGCTTGGAGGTAAAATGTCCCTGGGTTCAATCCCCAGTACCACAAAAAAAAAAAAAAATTCAACTTCCTGTGATGCTCCAAAACCCTTGTAATTAACAGCTAAGCCTAATCCACAGCTTTTTCTGCCCTCCAGCTGCAGGAGATGAGAGTCTCTTTATGTGCTATCAAGGAGGCTCTCTGGCTTGGACTCATCACCCTAAATTAATGGCTAATCACCCTCAACCTTTGATTGTCTCTCTCTAATTGATAGTACCCAACAAAAGTCATCCAATTCCATTGTCCTTATAAGCATCACTTCCCCAGAACCTCTGAAAAGCCTGAGAGGTCGCTCCCGCAGCCTATTCCCTGGTGTCAGCATCCATCCTGGTTCAGCACAAGTGGAAGCTTTAGTAATTGCACTGTGACGGCCTGCAGGAGCTCTCCAGATTCCTCATCCACCAGTAATGAGCTCCACCCTGCCAGCCAATCAGTGTATAACCCAGCCCCAGAATCCTACAATTAGCTCCAGCTGTCTTAGGTTGGGTTTCTTACGAAACAGACTAAGATGAAGATGTTTGCACAGGAAGTTTATAGGCGAATACTCGTGGGAGTACCCAAAAGGGAGTAGAGAGAGTAGAACTGGACTGAGAGACACTGAACCTTGATGCAGACGCAGTGAGACCTCAGAGCCTCTGTTCCAGTCAGCATTCCCACTGCTGAAACCCTGACCACCACCACTTAGAGGAAGGTTCATTTGCTCACGGTTCTGGAGGTTTCAGGGGTTCAGCTCAGGCCCAGTGAAGTCTGCAGAACTCAGGGCACGATGGCAGGAGGCAGAGACAGCATAAGCAGAGGGGCTGTGCTCTCATCTCACATCATGGAGACTGGAAGTAGAGAGAGCTCGTTGAGGGGGTTCATGGAGACATGCATCATCCACAAGGCCACACCCCCAGGGAGTCACCTCCTTCAGCCACACCCCACCTGCCTAGGTTACCACCCAATAAATCCATTACGATGGATTTATCCACTGATGAGATTACAGCCCTCACAATTTAATTATATCACCTCTGAACATCAATACACGAGCGCTTTCGGGGAACATTCTATATCCTCACCATTACAGCATCCCACCAGAAGCTCTGAAGCTGGGATAGCCCATTGGCTTCAAAGGAGTCAAGGGGGCCAGGCCTTTGGGAGCCCACCTCAACCATGTGGATTGATGCAGGAAAAATGCCCAGAGACATCTGGACTTTGGATGAGACGGCTCCTTTAGGCTAAAAACAATTCCCAGAGAGCCATTGGCAACTAACACTCCCGGCTGCTGCTTCTGCCGGTCCCTGGGAGGACCAGCTTCCCTCTGCCTCCCCCGTGGTGCTGCTGCTCTTGCAGGGGCTGACCTGGGGCCCTCGGGGCCATGCTGGGGGGCTGCACTGGGAGGAGGGGTCCTCTTCGCCGGGCAGCTCCAGGGGATGGCAGGCAGGCTGTCCCTTCTGCAGGCGCTGCGCGTCCTCCTGGGCTGGCGGATACTCAGAGGCACCCACCGGCAGGCGCGGAGGCCGGGCTGGCTGGCTCTCCTCCTCCTGGCAGAGGGAAGGCGGAAGGGTCTGCTGGGGATGGGGCGGCACCGCACCGCCATCCGGCTCACCTGGCGTTGGATCCGCGGGTACGTCGCCATGGCGTTGTCAAACGTCCTCTTCGCCACAGACAGCCAGGTCTGGTGTGGGTCCTGACCCAGGTGCTGCATCACGCTCAGGATTGCGGGGTTCGGGCGTTTGGGGAGCAGCTGGGTAGGAGAAGGCGAACGCTCCTTTCCCTGTCTCAGCCACGGGTGTGCCAGGATTTCTGCTGCCGGGGCCTCAGGGCTGGGTCAGCGGCCAGCAAGCCATTGATGAGGTTTCGCGCCTGGGAGGAAACGCGAGGGGCACCGAGAACCTTCCCTGCAGCGCCTGCTCCCTCAGCTGCTCCAAGGCGGCGGCGTTGAACGGGAGGCGGCCTGCGAGCAGACGGGAGAGGACCCCCAAGCCCCAGACGTCGACCTCGGGGCCATGTCCTTGGCCCTGGTGGACCTCTGGGCGCAGCAGCGGGCAGTGCCGCGGGCGGTGGTCAGCTTCTGCCCGGCGGCTAAGCGGCAGCTCAGCCCAAAGTCAATGACTGTGACGTTCCCCTCCGCATCCAGGAGGATGTCCTCCGGCTTCAGGTCCCTGTGAACGATGCCCTTCTCCTGGCAGTAGTGCACCGCGCTCATGACCTGCCGGAACACCCTCCCGGCCTCCTCCTCCTCATGCCAGCCGACTGCCAGATGTGGGGCAGCAGCAGCCCTCCCCTCACGTGCTCCATCACCAGGTAGACATAGTCGTCCATGATCTCAAACAGCAGGACCACGTTGGGGTGCTCCACTGTCCTCGTGATGTCCACTTCGGATAGAAGGAACAGGTTGTCACTAAATGTAGGTAAGACCTTCACAGCCGCCTGTGTCCCAGTAAGGACATGGCGGGCCAGTTTGACCAGAGCAAAACCGCCCTTGCCAGTGTCGCTCAGGACCATATAATTGTCCATGAGGACATCGTCACAGGGAGAGCTGGCCGTGAGGCCTGGCCAGGCCTCTCTACTCTTTCTCCTAGCACCATCCATCGAAAGCCGCAGTAGCAACTAACGATGCTAACTAAAACAACAACCAACCAACAAACAAAAGTACAACAAAATAACAAACCCAAACAAACACACACACAAAACAACAAAGCCAAAAGCCCAAACCAACAAATCAGATCCAACGCCACCAAACTGCCAAACCACTATCTTGGAGTCCGACAGGTCACCAAGAGCTCCCTGTACTAATGGACAAAAGCCAGCCTCAGCGAGGGCCTTACATAGCCAGTGCTGGAGACTCCCTCACAATGGCCCCTCGTGAGGTCACACAGCCGGGTCATAGCTGGGTGTGGCCCACTGGGCCCATCTCACTTTTGGGCCTCCAGGATTTTTCCACTCTAATAAGAATAAGAAGGACTCTAGAAGGATGCTTCAATGTTTTTTTTTTTCATTTCTAGTAAAAAAATCTAATAGTTTTTTACTCTTTTTTTGCGGTATTGGGGTACTGGGGATTGAACCCAGGGGTATTCTACCTCTGAGCTACACCCCCAGCCCCATTTTATTCTTTATTTTGAAACAGGGTCTCACTAAGTTATGGAGGGCCTCACTAAGTAGCTGAGGCTGGCCACAAACCTGCGATCCTCCTATCTCAGCCTCCCAAGTACGGGGATTACAAGCACGCGCCACCACGCCCGGCAGTTTTTTACTTCTAAAGACATCATATCTACACTCAGGTATTCAATTTCTTTTTCTTTCAACTTGCAATGATTGGTGTTGAAATAATGGTAGCACATCACTCACATCATGATACCAAGACACCCTGTTCCCTAAGACACGGTAGGACACGTTATTAGCATCTATAGGACTGAGAGAAAGGGAGTGCTCATCCCGATCGCCCCGTAAGGTCCTCACCACATTTCTTTATTTAATTATTTTTAAACTTGTATTGGTGCATTGTAATTATACATCACAGGTTCAAAGTGACACACACAGCGCTTGGTGCGTTTCCTTCGGCATCCCTCCCCGCTCCCCTCTCCTCCCTTCCCGTACGTGTTAGTGAGATTGGTAGCGATGCCTTCATTATTTGAACTGTTTCCTTCCTGAGGAAATATATTTGAAATAACTGAGTTGTGAGCAGAAGTTGGGGGTAAAGGAGAGTGTTCGTCGCAGACAATGGCATCTACTTGATAGCAAAATGGAGAAATGGACTCAGTGTTGCTTCAGTGCTGCTCCTGGGAACAATCCCCACAGTACTCCGCTGAGTGAGCCTGTTGAGGAAGCCACCATCAATGCCACCAGTAAGCACCAGCTGGCATAGACTCTGGCCTTTCTGACCCTGCCATTGTGGCCAGCACTGAGGCTTTCCAAAAGACAATGAATGTGGCCATGAATAGGATGGATCACAGGTTCAAGGACAGCCTCTCTAATTTAGTGAGACCCTCAGCAACATAGCAAGACCCAGTTTCAAAATAAAACTGGAGCTTCAAAATAAAATCTAGCTCAGAAGTAGAATGCCTCTGGGTTCAACACCCCAGGACCAAAATTTAAAAAAAGAGAGAGAAACAGATCAAATGAAACCCAGTCTCTTCTTTCTCAGGCTGACTTGGATTTTTTTAGGCTATTAGTAGGTAAATTAATTAATAATAGAGCCAGCGTGGTGGCGCACGCTTGTAATCCCAGTACTTTGGGAGGCGGAGACCGGAGGATCCGGGTTCGCGGCCAGCCTCAGCTCTCTCTCTCTCTCTCTCTCTCTCTCTCTCTCTCTCTCTCTCCTTAGTGAGGCCCTCCTCAACTTCGTGAGACCCAGTTTCAAAATAAAGTATAAAAAATAGGGCCAGGGGCGTAGCCTGGAGGTAGAACACCCCTGCGTTCAACCCCCGGTACCACACAAAAAAATTAATAATAAAAAATCCCACCATTTTTTAATTCTCAGGAGTAGCTCATGCCTAATTTCCATCATAAATTGTCTACCTGGAAAAATGAGCCTGCGAGGAAGAGGTTATTTATTGATGTGAACACTCAAAAATCATTCCTTGCCATTGTTTCTCAAGGAGTCTTGATTGCTTCCACAGAGAAAGAGATGTATTAAAATGACACTGGGAGCACGCAGGACTTTGACCCCCGATGGTCAGCCAGCCATCCTCACAGACAAGGAGTGGGAGGAGAAGGATGCTGTGGCAGAAGGAACCTGACCCAAGGGCAGGAAAACGTAAGAGAATATCACTTGGAATCATCCAAGGTCACTGACATCAACAAACAACACTCGGCTGCCTCCCACTCTTTCCAAAAACTAATCTAGTTTTTCTTAAGCTTTGATGAAAAAGTTGTCTTCCCGGAGGCTCTGCATGACTGATGGGCAAGCCTCATCCTTTAAACCTGCAGTAGAATTAATCTGGCTCTCCCCCAGACAAAAGAGTGCCTGGAGTTTGGGCAAGCCCTGTCTGGCACCACCTACCCCTGGTCTGGGTGATCCATGGCTAGTTAGCCCACCTGGTGGCTATTCCACAGGCCTGGGCAGGGTCTTGTATCTGAGCCATGCTCAAAGCAGTTCCTGAACTGAACTGAAAGAAGTTCCCCCATTGTCTTAGTCTGTTTTCTGTTGCCATGACAAAACACTTGAGACTAGGTAATTTATAAAGAATAGAAGTTTATTTACCTTGTGGTTCTTGATGCTAGAGAATCCAATATCAGGATGCCAGCATCTTGTGAGGGCCCTTTTGTTGCATCCTAACATGGCAGAGGGCATCACAAAACAAGCAGGGCAAGCGTGATGGAGAGAGAGAGCTTTTATAACAAAGCCGAGGACCATGAATCTATCGGGCCCTCATGACCCAATCTCCTCCCCAAAGTGTCACTTCCAAAGACTATTACCATATGAATTTAGGAATTAAATTTCCAACACAGGGCATGGTGGTGCACACCTGTAATCCCAGTACTTGGGAGACTGTAGCAGGAGGATCACAAGTTCAAGGCCAGCCTTAGAAACTTAGCAAGACTCTCAGCAACCTAGTGAGACCCTGTTTCAAAACCAAAAATAAAAAGGGCTGGGGGTGTAGCTCAGAGGTAGAATACCTCTGGGTTCAATCCCCAGTACCAAAGAAAAAAAATTCCAACGTGAGATTTGGGACACACTCAAGCCATAGCTCCCATTTTCCTCTAAAATCACCAAAGATCCTCCAGTGCAAAGACGAGCCTCGGGACTCCCAGACTTTCACGTGTGCTTCTCCAAAACCTTGCTACTTGAAGCGGGACCCACAGACTCCCTGCTTCCCTTGGGCGTTTATTAGACCTGCAGAATCTCAGGTCTCCCCTCAGACCTCAAAAGTCAGAGTCTGAATTCTAACAAGAGCCCTGGGTAGTCCGCATGTGCTTAAAGCGTGAGAAGGGCTACTGCAGGAAGCCTGACCGTGACCTGCTGGTCACAGGTCAGTGGCCTTTGCATGAGTGAACTCATGCAGAAGACCCGACGTCAGCTAGGGCTGCCACAACCAGGACCATAAACAACGGAAACTCGTGTGCTCACTGTTGTGGAGGCTGACAGTCTAAGAGCAAGGCATAGTAGGGCTGGCCTCTGCCCCCACGCAGCTTATAACCTCTCCCTGGCCATAGCTCCCTTCTTCCTTGGCTACCCTACCAAGGGTACCCTACCAACTGGACCCATTGTTATATCCCACAGTTCTGAGGGGCCCGAGCCATCTACACTGAGTGCTTCTCCAGCCCCCAGGAGAGCAGCTAGTTCCCTCGCTCCTTGGTTGGGGAAAACGGATAAGCCATTTGTAGACACCAGCCAAGAGGAAGACCCCTCCCCAACCAACAGTGGCTTTCCCAGCTCTCCAGCTTGGCCAGTTCTAGATGACAGAGCTGGACCAGGCTGTGTCTTGCTTACCACATCCACACACCTAGCACACACCTGGGATTCACATTTATTCCTTCAGCTAACACTTACTGAGCTCCAGCACTGTCCAGGCCCCGTGCAAGCTACTAGGCTCCAGCGGTGGCAAAAGCCAACCCCCTGCCCTCGTGCAGCTTACAATCTATTAGAAGAGAGTGCCATTAATCAAATACACACTTTCATATGTTTAACCAACAAATACGTACCAGGGTACACCCTGTACCAGGCATGATTCTAGTGGCTGAGCGTACAGCAGAGAAGAGACCAGTCTCTGCCTTCAGTGAGCTTACGTTCTAGAGCAATGCACGCGTGCCCTCCATGCCATAAAGAAGTGCGGGTGTCACAAGGACCCTAAGGAAAGAATATGGCTTTGTCAGGAAAGGTTTCCCTGGGGAAGTAAACACATTTTAGAGTAGTTTTAGATTTATTGTTATTAATTTGCAAAGACAGTAAGTTCCTCTATGTCCCACATCCAGTATCTCATTGTTAACCATTGTGCATAACATTGGTTATAATCAATGAAGCAAGCTGGGCGTGGTGGTGCACGCTTGTAATCCCAGTACTTAGGAGGCTGAGACCGGAGAATCTGGGTTTGCGGCCAGCCTCAGCTACTTAGTGAGGCCCTCCGCAACTTAGTGAGACCCTGTTTCAAAATAAAGAATAAAAAATAGGGCTGGGGGTGTAGCTCGGAGGTAGAATGCCCCTGGGTTCAATCCCCAGTACCGCAAAAAAAAAAAAAAAAAATGAAGCAATACTGATGCTCTATTATCAAGTCCCTGGCTCCCCACGTTATGTCAAGGGTGCATACTGGCAACATAGGCAGTGACTGTTGATCTTGACCTTGCTCACCTGGCAGAGGTCATGCTTGTCAGGTTTCTGCACTGTAAAGTCACCTCCCTCACCCCCACCCTTTGAAAACTGAACCCAGGAAGGAAGTCGCTGCACAGCCCACACTTGAGGATTGGGGAGGGCAGAGAAGATACATAAATCATTCAGAATGATGCTGCATGGAGGAAAGGCTACTCTCCCTCCTCCGTCTAGTCACTCAATCATTTATTTATATCACTGTGTGCTCAGGGATATCTATTTTATACTTTTGATTATACATTTATTTTGTTGTTCACATTGTTTTGGCTTTCACCCTCGGTGGCTTTTTCCATGGGCTCCTGTGGCCCCTGGCATACTGCCACCATGGGGTCTTTTAAGTCCTTTTTTATTTTCTGGCACTATAAGATGCTCCAAGGTCATCTTGTATACTTTCTTCCCGTTTCTCCAAGGAACCCTGGTTCTTTTATTGGAGAATGGTATTCCAACCAAGAGCTAAGACTGAGTGTGCTCATTGTTCCTGGAATGTCATTGTTCCCTCACCCTCTCAGATGACAGAGCAAGGGGATACGTGTACATATATTAACCCCTGTATATAGACACATCTATAAATAGTTCAGTATGTATCCATTTGTATCTATAGTAACTAACCATGAGCTCATAATAATGTCTTCAATTCTAGTTCAGTACCACATGAATCCTTCTAGCCTTCCCCATTTTTCCTCAGCTTTTTAGTTTGAAAAATTTCAAACCTACAGAGAAGTTGAAAGAAAAATGCAGTGAACTTGAATGATATGGGATGTACTGTTCACCTAGATTCATCAATTATTTTGCTATGTTTGGTTTGAAGAGAGGGACAGAGATGGAGGGCAGAGAGAGAGAGATTTAGCTGAAATGCTTGAAAATAAGTTGCAGACATCATAATTTACTCTTAACACTTTGGCATGTATCTGCTAAGAACAAGGACCCTCTTTACATAGCCCCTATACCAGCCGGGTGTGGTGGTGCACGTTTGTAATCCCAGTACTTTAGGAGGCAGAGACCGGAGGATCCGGGTTCGCGGCCAGCCTCAGCTCTCTCTCTCTCTCTCTCTCCCTCTCTCTCTCTCTCTCTCTCTCCCTCTCTCTCTCTCTCTCTCTCTCTACCCAGTGACGCCCTCCGCAACTTCGTGAGACCCGGTTTCAAAATAAAGTATAACAAAATAGGGCCGGGGGTGTAGTGCGGAGGTAGAACGCCCCTGGGTTCAATCCCTGGTACCGCAAAAAAAAAAAAAATAGCCAATACCATTAACATCCCTGAGAAAATCAACATGATTCTATATCATCTAATATACAATTCATACTTAAATGTCCCTAATTGCCCTAAATATTTTATAGCTCCTTGAATTGTTTCATAATCCAATGTCACATTTACATTTATTTAAATCACTGTAGTCTCTCATCTTTGTTATTCCTTCATTTTTAATGACATTGGCTCTTTTGATGAGCTGATCCAGCTAGCTTGTTAAAAAAATACACATACATTCTATATTCACCTAATACTTTATCATTATTAGATTCCAGCTAAACACTTTTTTTTTGAAGCAGGATCTTGCTAAGTTGCTGAGAGCCTCACTTAGTTGCTGAGGCTGGCCATGAATCTTCAATCCTCCTGTCTCTGCCTCCCAAGTACCAGGGCTACAGGTGTGTGCCACCACTTCTGGCTAAGTCAAACACTTTTGACAATAGGACTTCACGGGTAAAGTTATGTGCTTCTTATTCATCTCGAGAGGCACACAATGGCAGGGTGTTTCACTACTGGGAAGGCTAAGTGAGACCATTTCATTCAGTTGGTGTCTTCCAAAACGTCGCCATATAAAAGAATCTTCCCTTGATGATGTCAGGTAGTCTGCAGGGTGAACCAAGACCATGTATCAGTCCTGTTCCCCCAACAAACTTTCCCCCAGTGACTTTAGCATTCACTGATGATCCCTGCTTGAGTCAGCCACTATACTGACAATTGCAGATTCATTTACTAATTCTGTCAGACCTTAGAATTAACTCTACCATTTCTGTATTATACAGCCTTGTTTTAGGAACTAAGTCTTGCAGTAAGAGCTAAAAGATGGGTAGAAGATGACCAACTGGATGGTCAAGAAGTGATATACGTCAAGAGCTGATGCATTCACAGGAGGAAAATGATGAATTTGAAACACTGGGACAGGGGACCAATGTGCTGACCCCCAAAAAGCAAGAAGTGGTGTAAAAACTGAAAGACGGGCAAGAGCCAGAGTACAGGACCTCTTATTCCATATTAGGACATTTATCTTTATCTTGAGAGCAACTGGAAACCATGAAATAATGTTCAACATTAGTGTAACCTGATCAGATTTGAATGTTTTGTTGTTTTGTCCAGTGGGTAGAGAACTAATTTGAGTGGGTCTAGAGTGAATGAGGAAAGGGAGGAAACCAATTAGGGAGCTACTTCAGTAGTCCATGCAAGAGGTAATGTAGCTTGAAGTGCAGTAAAAGAATTGAGACAGCTAAGAAAGCAAGTCAGCAGGGCTGGGCGATAGATTCCATATGAGGGAGCAGGGAGAAGGATTTCATGGAGGTGTAGGGACGAGGTCGTTGAAGACGAAGGTAGGGGTCCACTTCATTGAATGCTATTGAAAGCCTGTTAGATGAGGATAAATACGTTCCACTGGATTTAATGGCATGGCGACCTTCATGAGAGCTGTTCAGGTTGATTGAAGAGGGATGAGTCATGAATGAGAGGTAATAAAATGGAGATATGAATACAAATCATTCTTTGGAAGAGTTTGGCTCTTATGGGGAGAAGAAAGAGAACTTTGCAGCTGGAGCAAATGTGGAATCGAGCCACTGCTAGGGAAGAGCTTAGTAAATATTTGTGCAATTACTGAACTAATCCATAAAAAACAATAACCCAAGTGATAGCACCTTGTGCAACTATAAAACAATAAATATAAACGGTGCTTTTGACATTGGAAAGATAGGGCAGGACAATCTGTTACTGAAGGGGGAAGAGTTGGCTGATCAGAGTCAAGACAGGTGAATATCCCAGCTCTGTACTGCATGCATGAGGCACCTGTTCCCATTTGTAGCCCTTTGTCCTATTCAGCAGTCCCTCCCTTGTCCTCCTTTAGAAAACTAAAAGTGCTTGTCCTTGACTGTGGACACAGTTTGGCTCCCCCATGAGAGTTCCTCTTCTTCCCCTCCCTGCAGGACTCTGCAGGTTGACACAGAGGCTCTGCTTGCAGCGTCAACCCTTATCCGAGAGCAAAGGATCCTGACTCCTCACGAGTGGAGCACATCCTATGTAGAAAGCAGCAAACGTCATCCTGCCGGAGGCCAGGGGCAAACTTAACTCAGTTCAACCATTACACTGAATTATAGCCACTCATCTTCTGCCCTGGCCAAACACCTGGTGGGAGTGGCATGTAGAAGTGGTGAGCCAGGCGTGGTGGTACACACCTGTAATCCCAGTACTTGGGAGTCTGAGAAAGGAGGATCACAGGTTCAAGGACAGCCTCAGCAGTGTAGTGAGACTCTCAGCAACCTAGCAGGACCCTATCTCAAAACAAATCTTTAAAAAAAAGGGTTCCGGGTATAGCTCAGAGATAGAATGCCCCTGGGTTCAATCCCCAGTACCACAAAGAAAAAGGAGGAAGAGGAGGAGGAGGAGGAGGAGGAGGAGGAGGAGGAGGCACTTTCTACAGATGTCTGAAGGAATGTCCTGTGAAGTAGGAAGCAGAATCGCTTTCCCTTGCTCCAGCCAGAAGGTCCACACCAAGGTCATCTATCCGCCTCCTCCTAGTCACTCATCCACATTCCTTTCAGACTGCGAACCTTTGATCCTCCTGTCTCAGCCTCCCAAGTAGTGGAATTACAGGCATGCACCACCATGCCCAGCTCACCCTCACTCTTCAGTGAAAATTAGATGCATAATTCTAAGTTGATACTCCCAGATTTGAAGATATTATTCCATTATCTCTGGCTTCTATTTTGTTGTTGGGAAGTCTGCTGTAATTCTAATTTTTATTCCTTTTTGGTAATCTTCTTTTTTTTCTCTTTTTTTGTAACATTTTTTTTCACCTTTGGAACTCTGAATTTTCAATAAGATTTTTCTGGAAATGAGTTATTTGTATTTACCTTCTTTAGGAATCCCTGTGCTTCCTGAACCTGAGGATTCATATCTTTCACCAATTTTTAGGAATATCAAGGTAATAAGCTCTTCAAAACTCTGGATGGACTTAATTTATATATTCTTACTCTATCCTCCATGTTTCTTAACATCACTTGCATAGTTTTCTACCTCCATATTTCTCATTGTGCTGTATTCTTGGAAATTCTTTCAGATCTATCTTCCAGTTGACTATTTCTCTCTTCAACTGTGTCTATTCTGCTATTTTAACTATCCACTAATGATTATATTTTTCTAAAAGTTCTATGTGACTCTTTCAAATCTGCCAAATACGCTCCTCCTACAATGTCTTGTTCTTACAGTTTTAAATCCTTCTTTTCTATACTTAGTCACTTAAATATATTTATTTTCTAATCTCTTTTCTATAAGGTCACTCAATTTTGTAAGTTCTTAAGGGTCTCAACCTGATTTCCATAATCTCCACTGTACAAATCTTGTATGTCCTGGGTTGAGAGCATGTTTTCCTTCTAGGGCCTTTTTTTTTTTTATTCACTCCTGTAAAGTCCTAGCTATATCCCTGATTTGAGACAAATTTTTATGAAAAAATTTTAATCTGGCTGTTGCAGGACCACATGGGTAGTATAAATTCACTAGCCAAGACTTAGATGAAGCATAACCCTGTGGTTATGAATTTGGGGAAAGGGGGGAGAAGGATTTCCTTTTGTCTACTCAAAGACAGATAAGCTTCCTGTTATCTTTCTGAGCCAGTGCACAGATATTCAGTGTTGACCCTTTCACTGGGGATATAGCCCTTTGAGCATCTGGATTAAAGGAGGGGTTGGGTTCATTTGCAACTCTCTCATTTTTATCAACTTATTCCCTATTGCCAAATGAGGATTAAAATCCAAGTTCCTGGGCTACAGAGACTGACCGCCTTCTTTGTGCTCTCTCTGACCCAGAGAATGAGCAGGCATGTTCACTCCTGCCCCCAGATCTTCCAGCTCCCTTCAGTTCCCAGCTCTGACAACCTGACTTTTGCTCCCCTTTCTCCAAATCTCCCCATTCTAATAGCACCAAACTGCACCCCCCAAGCTGATTCCTCTGCCTGACATGCACCTACACTTCTCTTGACCTGGCTACTTCATCCTTAGCTGTCCTTTAACCTGAAGAGCACATTTTATCTTCTCTAAGAAGCCTTTCCTTTGAACCTCCTCAGGCCCACAGAGCCTAGTACTATTTCTCTCACACTTACTGCATTATAATGAATGCATCTTTAGTGCCTCTCTCCCCACCGGAAGAACCTTGAGGTCCCGGACAATGATTTACTTGCTGGATCCTCATAGTATCTGATACATAGTAGATGTTTAAGGCATTAGTTAACTAATCAAATAAATACACAGAACAGTCCCCGTAATTGCTACCTTAAAATTTTTGAGCAGACTCCCCCCCCCCCCGCCCCACAACACAGGTAAACTTCCAGTTCCCTGGAAAGCATTTATGTATAACTATCATTCGGGGAAGAAGAAGGATGTATACAAAGCTCAGAACATTACATTCCAGGGATAGATGACACGTTGTACTTCCTCCCCCTCAGAGTGGGCAGCCTGAGATAAGAAAGATGTGAAACCCCATCAAATGGAAAGTTTAAATCCTTCTGATGACTTACCATAAAATGTAGTGTACAGCCTCAGCCCGTCATGCAAGGTCATCCGAGCCCTGACACCTAGTCTGCCTTTCTAGTATTCTCTTCTGCTACACGAACTCTCATTCAATTCCCCAAATCATTATGCATCGCATAGTATGATTATTACCACCCCTGAACTCTGCCCCCAAGTCGTGTTTTATACAAAAGGCTCAAAAGGAGATGATTTTGTTGCAAGCACGCTTTTTCTTTTTGTTTGTATACTATTGGCTTAATTTTTTGCCTTTCAGGTATACATTGCAGGAAATAGAATGCATTTAATTTTGTTGCTCTTGGCTGCAATAAAAATCCTTTGTTCCTTTTGCCTACACCACCGTAAACTTTATATTAGAGTTGGCTTCCAGTCTGTGACCCATCCTCCCACACCCACTCCACAGCTCAGCTCAAGAGGAGAGATGGTCAGGAAGGGAGAAGAGGCAGATATTGCAGGTCTAGCATGGCTGCAAGTGGCAGTGTCATTCTTGCCTCTCTCCAGCCACCCCCCGAAGTCAAGGGCATTGGTAAGCTCCCTGATTTGTGGTACCCTGGAGTCACTCTGTTCCTGAGATATCACTTTTCCCAGTGAAATCTTCTATCCTGTTAAAAAGGTTTGGGATCAACTGATTACTTCAGTTTAAGTATGTAATTATTTTCGTGGTCAATCGAGACAACTTCACATGGGAAATAAGAGCAGATGTTGCCCTAAAAAGAATTCAGTTTGGCAGATGCAGAAATGGGGTGGGGAGGGAAGCTACCCGACTCGGCTCAGTAATTGCAAACAGCTGTGGATCTGCATCAAGCTCCGACTAAGACAATGTCCCAGTGGGAAGGGACACCCGCGCTTTCCTGGCCCAACCTCCTCCTGGTGCTGATGATTGGGGAAATTGAGGTCAAAGAGGAGGTAGGCTTAGAACCCTCATCTGCCTCTTTTATCCAGAATGCTTGTTTTTTAATTAATTAATTAATTTATTTATTTTTGTGGTACTACAGATTGAACCCAGAGTCATTCTACCTCTGAGTTACAGCCCCAGCCCTATTTTATTTTTTCTTTTGAAACAGCGTCTCAATGCACCAATAAAAATATTAAAATAAGTAAATAAATAAATGAAACAGGGTCTCACTAAGTTGCTGATGGTCTCACAAGTTGTTGAGGCTGTCCTCAAACCTAGAATCGTCCTGACTCACCCTCCCAAGTACTGGGACCACAGGAGTTCTCACCCACGCCCGGCTTCAGCCCAGCATTTCTTTTTCTGAAAAATGAAAAAAGCATTGCTAATCCAAGAATTGTTTTCTTTGGATTTTCCTTTACAAAGAGTACATCTGTAATGAAGCATTGTCAAATATGTTGAAGCTACTGAGGAGCCAGTAACTGACTGACTTCCTGGAGTGGCTTCTACCCTTGACATGAACAACCGGGTGAATATGGACAGCTGAGCACTGAGCTCTAAGCACTGAATAGGAGCATCAAGCACTGAGTGCTGAGTACTGAACACTGAGTACTGAGTACTAAGCAAGCTCCAGACATCACTGGCCTCCCTGGGGAAGGAAAATGACCAATCAGTGCATCCTACCACCTGCTCCAATGCAGGGAACATGCCTCAGTGCTGGGAAAGTATGAATTTCCTTTACATTCAGAAAATATTCTGAATATATTTTCTACCCTCTATTTATAGCTCATGGCTGTCTCCATATGCCAATAGCATCCTGGATTTATTTCAGGCCTCTGGAATATTCCAAAGAGATCGGTTCCTCTTGGTCTCCTAGAACTTGGCCCTCTCAGAGGAAAAAGCAGCTTAGCTAACACCTCCAGCAAGAACCCGTCTATCTTCTCCCCCTCCGGAAGGCTCCCATCCAGCCCCAGGTGCGACCACTCTCTCCTTCCTCTGGTTTCCCAGAGCACTTAGGGAAACTATATTCTATCACAGCATGCAGTGTCCAAAGAGTTGGCGTCCACAGTGTGCTCACATCCGACTGTGGGAGGGACTGAGTCACAGCGAAGTCACTTTCCAGATGCCACGCAAGAGGCCTGAAATAATAAATAAATAATAAATGAAACAGGATGGAGGCGTAGGTGAGCACACAGGTCGGCCTTCCTCCTCTCCCCCCTCCCACCCCCGCTCCCCAGGCCCTCCTCCTGGGCCCCAGGCTTCCTAGCACCTGACACCTTCCTCCCAAGATCTGAACACCAGGGGTTTTTTGTTTGGTTTTTATTTTGTACTGGGGATTGAACCCAGGAGCATTCTCCTCTTCCAAGCTATACCCCAAGCCCTTTTTATCTTTTATTTTGAAACAGGGTCTCACTAAGTTGCAGAGGGCCTCACTAAGTTGCAGCGGCTGGCCTCAAACCTGTGATCCTCCTGTCTCAGCCTCCCAAGTACTGGCATGCACCATCATGCCCGATTACAGGCATGCACCACCATACCCGGCTACTGAACACCAGGGTTTCATGAGCACGTGCTCCCATGGGAGAATCTAAGCCTGGGTTTCAAGTACTCATCCCTGTCAACTTTGGCTGTGATGCTGATCCATGAGAGATTTTAGAAATTATTTACACAGATAATGAGAAAAATGATCATCTTTGTGATCCATCATGCTTTGAATATTTCTAGACTCGTGTAGTGCTAGGCTTTTCAGAAAACTCTTTGAAATTCAAATCTTTGGGGTTCTAGAAAGTTCTTAGAAAGAGCCGGGCATGGTGGCACACGCTTGTAATCCCAGTACTTGGGAGGCTGAGACCGGAGGATCAGGGTTCACGGCCAGCCCCAGCTAATTAGTGAGGCCCTCCACAACTTCGTGAGACCCGGTTTCAAAATAAAGGATAAAAAATAGGGCCGGGAGTGTAGCTCGGAGGTAGAACGCCCCTGGGTTCAATCCCCGGTACCACAAAAAAACAAAAAGAAAGTTCTTAAAAGCAAATTCTGGGGTGAGCAGTACCTCACAACAGAGGGGAACAACTGTTTTGCAGAAGGGCATCTGAGGAAGAATAAAGATGTGTTTAAGGTCAGCATTTTTCTCCCTCAGAGGGAAGTACATGTTCATACAACTTAGATTTATCTGGTTTATTAGTTTGAAGAACGGCCAGGAAGAGGTCACCACTGTTTACCTGCCACACACATCTACACACAAAGTTACTATCTGGGCATATTCGAGGAAGGACACCGTAGACTTGGCCCTCTGATGTCCTGTGATTTCTCCTGACATTCAAGCGTGGGCTGTGTACAGCCCTGGCTCTGGGCTGCTCGGCCTGCTGTGAATTCGTCTAAGTCCCAGCCAGCCTCAGTTTCCATCTGAAAACTGGTCTTCCCTGGGCTCTCTATTCCAGCTGCTGTTTATTCTTTTATTTCTCTCTCTTTCTCTCTCTCTCTCTCTCTCTCTCTCTCTCTATATATATATATATATATATATATATATATATATATATCTTTTTGTGTGTGTGTGAGGTCAAACCCAGGGGCATTCTACCTCTGAACTACACCACCACCCCTTTTCACTTTTTGTTTTGAAACAGGCTCTCGCTAAATTGCTGAGGGTCTCGCTGAGTTGCTCAGGCTGGCCTCAAACCTGAAATCCTCCTGTCTCAGCCTTCCTAGTACTAGGATTACAGACACACGCCACCATGCCCAGCTTGCTGCTTATTCTTTAGATACCAGTAGCTGGGGACTCTAGAATTCTGCCCAAAGCAAGACCCTGTGGTCATTCTGGTAGGTTTAAAATATACAATGACTCAGAATAGGTTGTTAGAAAGATGGCCAAAGATGAGCAGAGAAGTTGAACGCCCACTTTACTTGATGTTCTGACTTTGACCTTCACATTATCTCAGCACGCCAGGCCCTGGGGTTGGAGCCATGCCCAGGGCAGGCCTCCAAAAACAGCCTCCGCCAGGCTGGGCGCTGCTGAGAGTCAGAGAGGCCATTGCAAGCCCTGCTCATATTTGGGTTTGTGAAAACCTAGGTCACTTTGAAGTGGGAAGTTTGACTTGACAATTCTGGTGATAAGTCATAAACATTCGTCATCATTGTTTTTTAAACAACTCAGCATTATTATCTCTCTCTCTCTCTCTCTCTCTCTCTCTCTCACACACACACACACACACACACACACACACACACACAATGACTAGAGTCTCTCTTAACTGGAAGATAGTTACCACAAGGGAACTTTCTAAAGGTTTCTGCTCTTATTTGTAATTCCAGAAACTTAAAAAGGAAAAGCAGGTGTACAGGGCTCTAGCTGGGCAAGGATGGCAGGATGCACGCGTTACCCATCAAGGACACACTTACCCGACAACCAGGTCCTGCTGGCCAAGCGCCGAGGGGCAACAGAATTAAGAGGGCTTTTTGGTGCAGGGAAGAGGAGAGGAAAAAGAGGGAAGAAGTTTGGAATGATCCCGGGAGTTCAGCCTTTAGTTAAAGCCTCACTCGCTCTTGAGTTGGGATTGTATTTCTTCCTAGCGCCCTGCCTTCCTCTCTCTAAACACCTCTCTCTAATCTTCCTCACCTCTGATCGGCAGGAATGTTGGGTTTATCCTTACTGGATGGGCACTCTCTTATTTGCATGATGAGCTATGCACTAAATTCAATACCCTGAAAACATTATTCTCCTCTGCCAGCCACTTTTATTGGGCTAGAATCTTCTAGAAGGCTTCTGCTTCTGCTCCCGCCTCTGGCTCTCCCTGCAGGGAACCCCTTGAACACTAGTCCACCAGGAGCGGTCAGAAGCCTAGAAGAAAGCAGAGCTGAAATGACCTGGGGTCAGAAGTTAACTGCGAGCTGGGAGTGGTAGCGCTTGCTTGTAATCCCAGTACTTGGGAGGCTGAGACAGGAGGCTCATGGGAGCAGGTTCGAGGCCAGCCTCAGCAACTTAGTGAGACCCTGTTTCAAAAATAAAAAATAAGAGCTGGGGGGTGCAGCCCAGAGGTAGAATGCCCCTGGATTCAATCCTCAGTGCCACACACACACACACAAAAAAAAAAAAAAAAAAAAAGCCAAGTCTGTCCCCTGCTCCCTGGAAGCCTGCCTGTCCCGGCTCAGCTCAGAAAGTAAATTTAATGACCTTGCCCCTTTCTCCTTCTCCGTAATTACTAACCTTCCCAGGCCTGTGTCTAGGACAGTGCTCAATACATATTTCTGACTCAGGCTGCTAATATCGGATTCTTGAGAGAGAGAATAAATCAGGTTGGCCTGTCGCCCTGCTTGATTAGCTCCAAATGTGGCTAATTAGACAGAGCCAGAGGTGAGAACACTTTGAATTTACATCTGCAATGTTTTCACACACAGGAGCCGGTCGCTTTTTGCCCCTTTGGATGCCACCGCACATTTCCCCCGAGTCCTGAGTCTCCTGTCATTGAGTCAGTGTCACAGAGGATTTGACTCAGCCAAAGAGCTGCAAGGGACCTGCGACGACAGCTCAGCAGAGGAATTAGAGTCTGGTTGTCAGGAAGATCGCAGCCTGGGCTTCAAGGCGATAAAGGAGAGGTGGGTGGAAGCCGCTGTCTGTTTCTTCCTGATAACCCTGCTACATGGAGAGGTTCTACAAAGTCCCGGGGCCATGGGAGGGCCCCGCCTGCACCCTGGAAGAGCAGCTGCTCTCGCAGAGGCAGACACCTCTCTTCAGTGCACTCGCGCCTCCACCGTGGCTGGCCTCATGACCACACACAGTGGCGCTCGGTCCACATGGCCCGATGAATACCCACCCCGGGCGGCTGCAGGGCAGTCGCACCCTGGGACCTCCGGCTAAGCGGCTGACTCTTCTCTTTATCCACTATGTCCTTCCCATTGTGCTTCAGTGCCCTAAAGAAATAATAATAATTGTGAGGTTTGGTCACAGCTTCCAGTTTAATTGGGAAGACAAGGCTAACCCGTGAATTGTCAGGGGGAGAAAGACACGAAGCAATGTTTAATGACTTGCTAAACATAGCCGGAATCCACTGACCATAGGAATCAGAGATGAAGGAAAGCAAGAACCAAGAATCGCCTGGCTGTGCCTGGGAGCCTTTGCGTGGGCCCCTCTCTCTGCCCGCCATGCTCTTGCACCTAGTTAACCCCCCCCCAGGGGGCGCCTTCAGTGCTCCCTCCAGGAGCCTCCGCTGTGCTCCACTGGGCGCAATTTGCAGTATTAATTCCTTCGTGCTTGTTCTTGACTGTCCCCCTGCTCCTGCTGGACTGTAAACTCCTCGCAAGCAAGGGCATGTCTGTGCTGTTCATCACTAAACTTCTGACCCTTAAGCACAGAGCCAGGCACATAGTAGGGCCTCAAATGCCAGTTACTGGGTGAAGGTGATGGAGCTTCAGCTGGGCTCTGGAGAAAGTGGAGAATTTGGGCAACAGGCACAAGAAAAGGCGAGGACATTAATGGGTCACCTGGGTGAGAGGCAAAGAGATCTACCTGGAAGTTTTTATCATGTGAAAGGAGGCCGGATCTGAAGGATCTTGGAGACAGGCCAATTGATGGAGGAGAAGAAGAAAACGGAGCCATGAAGGTTCTTGATAAAAACAATTCTCTATAAAAACTGATATTGATCGATGAATTTGGCACCTTGCTTGGAAGAAGAAGCATCTGGAAGTGGGAGAGCCAGACCATAAGGGCCTGCCCTGGGAAAGGCAAGGAAGCTCCCATATGTGGTAAAGATCTTGGCTGAAGACTTTGCTTGGGAAGGAAGTAGATGCACCACTAGGAACTGGAACAGGACTTGACACTTAGAAATAACAGATACGGGACAGGAGGCATGAGAAAGGGCCCCAAACCTACAGGCTAAGTAAATAGAATTTGAGAGGAGCTTAAATAGTTCAGGGGACTCTGCAGAAGGACTGGGGAAACAAAGGAGAAGGGAATGAGTTCAGTCTTGACAGTCCACTGACAAAAGTCATGGGGTGTGTATTAGTTATCTATTGCTGTGTAACAAATACTCCTAAAATCCAATGGCTTGAAACAACCCCCGTTTATGATCTCACCATCTGTGGGTCAGGAAGTGGGCAAAGGTTGGCTGTGTTCTTTGCTTCAGGGTCTTGCACTAAACTGGGACCAAGGTGTCAGCCATCATGGAGTGTTCACCTACAGGCTGAACTACAGGTGGGTCTGCCTCCAAGCTCACTCTGTGCTGATCACGGCTCTCATGAGCTGTTGGACTGAGGGCCCCACTTCCTCGCTGGCCCTTGGCCAGAGCCCACTCTAGTCCCTTGCCCTTGAACGTCTCTCCAGCATGGTGTCTTGCTTCATCAAAGAGCACAAGCCCAGCAGGCCATTGAGAGTCCACTAGTGAGGTGGAAGTCACAATCCTCTGTAATCTAACCAAAGCTATCAGTACCAGGAGGCAGGGATTACTGGAGTCCATCTAGTAGTCTGCCAAGGTTAAGATTATCAAAGGAAGCCAGGCATGGTGGCACTTGCCTGTAATCTCAGTACTTGGGGGGCTGAGATAGGCAGATCGAAAGTTCAAGGACAACCTCAGCAATTTGGCAAGACCCTCAGCAACTTAATGAGACCCTGTTTCAAAATAAAAATTAAAAAAGGCTGGGGGTGTAACTCAGAGGTAGAATGCCCCTGGATTCAATCCCTAGTTACACACACTAAAGATTATCAAAGGAAAGGGTAGTGTGTCGTCTGTGTGTGAGTGTGTGTGTATAAAGCAGGAAGGTAAAGAAACCTACAAAATGGAGGAAAAGAGAATCTAGAGGATAATTTTTTTTTTTTTTTAGTTCTGTTGATTGAATTCAGGGGCATTCTACCTCTGAGCTACACTCCCAGCCCGATTTTATTTTTTATTTTGAAACAGGGTCTTGCTAAGTTGCTGAGGCTGGTCTCAAACCTGTGCTCCTCCTGTCTGAGCCTCCCAAGTACTGGGATTACAAGTGTGTGCCACCACACCCTGCTAAGAGGATAATTTCAACAAATCCAATACCATCAGTTTCTTCAAAACCTAGAAGGAAAATCATCTCCTCCAGGCAGCCCTTTGAGGTTGCCTTGGCCCTACCTAATCCTCCACTGGCCATTCTGTCAGAAAGAGACCAAGAGTCTATAATGTGCAAAGGCTGTTGGGTGGGAACTAACAGAGTCTCCAAGAACCTGACAATTTAGGGAGGTAAGAAAAGTTCATAAGTCACTTTTTTGAGGATGAGAAGCAATGACGGCATGGAGAATGAGAAGAGATGGGCGTCACAGCGTCAGCCTGAGGTAGGTGGGAGACTGGTCTCTGTTTACTCTTGTCAGCGCGCAGCTGTGCAGCTCTGGGCTTCGGTCCCAGGACATCTGAGGCGGCTCTGGTATGTGTGTCCAGCTGTGTCACGGAGCAGGGCGAAAGCAGAGCTTGCATGTTTTAGATCTTTCCTGTTCTCCGTGGGGCCCCGATGGTGTCCTGCACGGGTCAGTTTTGTGGAACTGCGTCTGAACGCAAAATTGCCCTCAGGGGCTCAAAGTCACAGAAACCCAGGACACAGCAGACTGCCCCAGAATAACTCCAGGGTTCGAAATGTGCTTTCTGTATTGTGCAGTGTTTAGTTCTTAGCAGACAAAGGCCTTGATGGAAGGAATGGTTTTTCTCTGCAAGTGATTCATTTCTCTTGGCGAATCATTTCATTATTTTTTTTTTTAGACTGCATTCACAAAATTCACCTCAGGGGCAAATCTTTCCAAATGAGACCAGATAAGACCAAACAAAACCGCAGCAGTTTTTAAAGCTGTCCCTGGAGGTCAACCACAGCACAAGCCTGGGCTCACTCAGACGACATTTGTCAATCTCCTGGAAAGGAAGTTTCTGAGAACACAAGCTGCCCACCTGCTTTTCCTGCCTTTCTCTAGCCATCCCCCTTGGGTACAGCTTTGAAGAAAACAGTTCCTGAACTGGGTGGGGTGGCACATGCCTGTAATCCCAGTACTTTGAGACTGAGACAGGAGGATCACAGGTTCAAGGCTAGCCTCCAGCCACATAGGGAAACTCTCAGCAACCTAGCAAGATCCTGTTTCAAAACAAAAAATTTAGCCGGGCGTGGCGGTGCATGCTTATAATCCCAGTACTTGGGAGGCGGAGACCGGAGGATCCGGATTTGCGGCCAGCCTCAGCTACTTAGTGAGGCCCTCCGCAACTTCATGAGACCCGGTTTCAAAATAAAGTATAAAAAAAATAGGGCCGGGGGTATAGCTCGGAGGTAGAACGCCCCTGGGTTCAACCCCTAGTACCGCAAAAAAAAAAAAAAATTTTAAAAAGTGTTAGGGTGTAACCTGGAAATTGAATACCCTGGGTTCAATCCCAAGTAACACAGACACAGACACACACACACACACACACACACACACACACACACACACACACACACAGATAGAGAGGGAGAGAGAAAGAGAAAGCGAGTGAGAGCGAGAAAGATAAACAGTTCCTGGAAATAAATATAAGAAGTCAAACTGGACAAAAGGAAAATAGCCACCAAAGGCCAAATTTCTCCTGAGGAAAGGGCAGGGCTGAGGCCAGCACCCCCAGCCAAGCGTTGTGGACGAAGGAGGGAGCAGTTTGCTCTAAGCCCCGGGGCCGGCTGGCAGGACAGCAGTGTGATTGTCCCAGCAAAGGTGGCCTCTGAGCTGACCACTCTAATGCCCTGTTCCTGTGTGTGGCCTGGATGGACACTAACAGGAAGTGGCAAGTGGTCATCTCCCGTTCTGCAGTTTATTAATAATTCTTCTGGGCTCTCGGGGCAACTAACTGACTCCAAATAGATCACAGAAATCGCCACCGAGGTTTTTTACCCGTTTTGACATTTTATGAGACTGGAGGCAGAAATTCACACTGGAGAGTCCAGAGGCCATGCCTGAAGACTGGAGGTTAATTTTCTTCCTTCTAATACACAAGGGCCTGGTCCACTCAAACCTGCCTCCAGGAGGGGAGAGGCCATGCTGACTGCTCCACTTCATTAAGGTGCATTAGGACCTTGCACCTCAAAGTGTGGTCCCCAGCCCAGCAGGGTCAACATAACCCGGAAGCTTATTTAAAATGACCTGGAAGCCTTGTTAAAATGCAGATTCTCAGGCCCCGTTCCCAGATCTGTAGAATCAAATCTCGCCTTGTAATAAAACCCTCCAGATAACCCACATGCTACCAAAGAAGCATTGCTCTAATTCACTCATAAGAATTTATCCTGATTTAGCCAGGCATGTGGCACACACCTGTAATCCCAGTACTTGGAAGGCTGAGACAGGAGGATAGCAGGTTCCAGGCCAGCCTCGGCAACTTAGCAAGACCCTGTTTCAACATAAAAAATGGGACTGGGGGGTGTTAACTCAGAAGTAGAAAGTCCCTGAGTTCAATCCCCAGTACCACAAAAAATAATAATAATTTATTTTAGGAAATAAAGGTATAGCTTACAGGTACCTATGTTTCCTGAAACCTAGTATATAAAGACAAAAACTGGAAAAAACAAAATGTATCAAAGCAGTGTTTATTAAATGCCTACTATGTGATTCTGACCAAATAAGAGTGAAAAAACAGATTCTAAAAAGCATGGTTCATTTTTTAAGGGACAGAACATTACATTTTTTAATAGTGCTTTTTAAAAAACAGCCTACTCTCAGAGCCCTATTTCCTGCTTTCCAGGTGGCTCAATAATTGTGATTCTTTCCAGGCAAAGAGTTCGTGCAGGCTGCTAGGCTGGGGACATTTCCCTTGGCTAAACAAACAAGCAGGCACAGAAAGGGCCGGGCTGCGGGCACGCTGGAATTGCGTGTGAAATGAATCGAGATCCATGGCGCTGTCTGAACATGACTGCTGGCTTTCACCCTCCCCGCCCCCACGGCATAATCCACGCCATCTCAGCTGCACGGGACCCCTCGTTCTTATCTCCACGGCTCCTGTTGGATTCAACCACTGCATCCATTTTTTTTTTTTCAAAAAGGAAGACAGTAGCCGGGCGTGGTGGCGCACGCTTGTAATCCCAGTACTTTGGGAGGCAGAGACCGGAGGATCCGGGTTCGCGGCCAGCCTCAGCTCTCTCTCTCTCTCTCTCTCTCTCTCTCTCCCTCCCTGTCTCTCTCTCTCTACCTAGTGAGG
>PVJS01007745.1:38898-55210 GCA_004027185.1 Glis glis | reverse complement strand
GCTACACCCCCAGCCCTATTTTTTATTCTTTATTTTGAAACAGGGTCTCACTAAGTTGCAGAGGGCCTCACTAAGTAGCTGAGGCTGGCCATGAACCCGGATCCTCCGGTCTTAGCTTCCCAAGTACTGGGATTACAAGCGTGTGCCACCATGCCTAGAATATTTTAGTACTTTTAAAGGCACCTTTTTCCTACTTTTTGAACAAAGGGCTCTGCATTTTCATTTTGAACTGAGCCCTGCAAATTATGTAGCTGGCCCTAAGTTGTTTAATAATTACATTTTGAATGGATGAACAAATTTCCCAGGAAGGATACAAACAAATAAAAGCTTGCTCTTACCAATACCAGGAATTAAAAGAAAAGGCCCTATGTTTCAGCAAAAACTGTTTTTGTTTTTCCTATATAATACTTCATTCCAAACATCATTTATTTTAATTCTCTTTCAGTTTATTATATTTCTTGGATTGGCTATAAGATTGAACATATATAGAAGTGAATCTACTTATCTATATTTTGAAGATAGAGGAAATAAGGCATAATGCTAATCACTTATAATTTTTGATACTAGAAATAAAGCTGGGCATTGAATTAGCATTGCTATTCTTGAATTAATGATTTCTTGATAAATCAATAAATAGGTTTAGTCCACATGATCAGCACATTCTATACAGAAGATCCAGCCCCGTGAAAGAACAAGTTTTCTTTTGTCCTTCAGACACATGTCCTCTTTGGAGGACAACTGGCCAAGCTGCTTATGATTCACTTTCCTCTCTACTAACAAAGCTCAAAAGAGTTTTACTGAGATCACTGATAAGAGTGAAAGCCTCCAATTACATAAGTTCTCAGTTTTCAGCTTGGCTGAGGTTAATTTAACAAGCATTTATTGAGTCCCTACCTCTATGTGTCAGATACTCTTAAATGATAAGAATAAAAAGATGTTAAAAAAATGTGGTCCCTTCTCTTACGAACCTCAGTTTAGTAGGTGAGAAAGACACATCCAATTGTCCAGCTAAGATATAATGTGTGCTTTTCCCTCTTATATTTTGCATTTTCTTTCTTCCCTTTCTGAACAACTTAGTCCTAAAGCCATTAGGTGGAGCAGAGAAAGGTGCACATCCATGTCATGGTGTGCTGAACGAGGGCATGAGAGCCCCAGTGGGGTGAGGAGGCATCCACTCCCAGAAGGGGTGACAAGGTGTCCAAGAAGGGGAAAGATGTGGCATCAGAACCTGAGTGGGTGAGGAGGGCGTCCACAGGTGGGATGGCCTGGTATACAACTGTCCCAAACCTGGTGAGGAAGGCAGCTCAGCAAAGGGGCAGCCAGGCCTGGAGCAGCAAAGCTCTGGCCAGTGGGGAGTGTGGGGATCCAGAGCCCCAGTGGGGTGAGAAGTGTGTGCATGCGGGGGGGCGGGGTTCCCTGGGCAGAGTGAGGAGAGGTCTAGGTGTGGGCATGGCCTCCCTGGCACACAGCAGGAGAGCATTAGCATAGTGAGAGGGCTCCACTCGGGCGGGGCCGCCTGGGGTGTTGGAGACCAGGGAGAATGGAATTTGCACTGGGAAGAGCACAGCAGAAATGGAAGACTAGTGACTCCAAACGGAACCTTTGTACATAAGAAAGTAACTCTATTAAAGATAATGGGAAGCAGGTTCATCATTTGTTTAGGGAAGGGAGTTACAAATATGGAAAAAGATAAATAAACCCTGGTTACTGAATTGAAATGGTAGCTATAGTGTAAATGCATAGTTCCAATATATAGGGAAATAAATATACATGTAAATGCATATAATATATTTTCTTTTTTGCGGTACCGGGGATTGAATGCAGGGGCGTTCCACCTCCGCGCTACGCCCCCAGCCCTATTTTTTTTTTATACTTTATTTTGAAACCGGGTCTCACAAATTTGCGGAGGGCCTCACTAAGGAGAGAAAGAGAAAGAGAGAGAGAGAAAGAGAGACAAGGAGAGAGAGAGCGAGAAAGGTGAGGCTGGCCGCGAACACTGATCCTCCGGTCTCCGCCTCCCAAAGTACTGGGATTACAAGCGTGCGCCACCACGCCTGGCCTATATAATATATTTTCTAGCTCTCTCCACTGAGAAGTCTGGGAACAGCAACGCCTCAAAAGCAATGAGCGCACCTGATGCCAGTTTGTGGCTTCTAAATACCATTCTCTACTAAAAGGAACCAGAACTTCTTGGAGAAAAGATTAAGGCAAAGAAAGGGAAGTCCAAAATCAGACTGGAACATGTGCCAGCAAACAAGGAACTGCTCAAAGAAGATGGACACTTGTTAAAGGGACACGGGAACTATTTGTTAAAGGGCCCCTCGGTGCTCATGTATGGGATAATTTGAGCATCAAAATAATAATAGTATCATTATTCAGTGATTAAAATAGGCAACTATATCATATAAATAAGCAAATAATGAATTGAAAGTGAGATGAGGAATGGGAAATTTACATAGCTTTAAAGTATCTTCCATAAAACATTTATTAATTGTAAAGAGAAAATGAGTAACTTAAATTGGAGAAGCCTGCAGACATCACCTCACTCGATGATCGAAGTGACCATGATGGAAATGAACATCACAGGTAATGGACAAACTGGAGTCGGGCACATACATCTTGGTAGTGTGCAATGAGAAGACCAGGGGTTCACTTCTGCTGAAGCGAATGCTGCTGAGAAAGAGTTCATAGGAAACAGTGGACAAATCCCCACCGAGGGACATTCAGAAATGTCAAGTGCACGAAACTCAAGGAAAGACGAGAAACTTCCAGATCGAGGAACGCAAAACGCAGGGCCTGGATCTAGACTGGATTCTTAGGTTACAATTTTGCTGTAAATGGTGGAGACAACGGGTGAAACTGGAATGGGATCTGAGGATTAGTGGTAATGATATGCTAATGTTAACTTCTCCATTTTGATGGCTACATTGTTGTTATGCAGGAAAATGTTCTTGGATTTAGGAAATGCATACTAAACTAATGGAGATATAAGGTGCTCTCGAGTGGTAAATTATTCTCAGATGGTATAAGCACAAAATTCTTTTTACATACTTATAGATTTTTTGTAAATTTGTAATTTTTTTTAAAAAAAAGCATAATGTGTCACAAGGCTTGAGCTTTTCTTGCTTATTCAGAGTAGAGCCGATGTTAATCCCAAATCCAGGTGGTCCAAGTTCTTCAGGACTCCCTCATGAACTGTGGGATGTACACTGGCCTAGCTGGCCAGCACTTGCCTAGTGGCTGAAAGCCAATAATACTGTGATCAATATCATTATGCTACTGTTGTCTTCCCTCAGTAAAATTTTGTTTTTCTAGATAACTTTGCTGAGATATTCATAGACCATAAAGTCTACCTATTTAAAGTGCATGTGCATAGTTCATTGGTTCTTAGCACATTCGCAAAGTGGTGCAACCAACATTCCAATCTCATTATAGAACACTTTCATCACCAATCCCATGCCCATTAGCAGTTATTCTTCATTTCCACCACTATTCATTTTATTTCCAAAACTTATTTCATTTTCTACTGGGACAGGAAATGGTAGCTTATAATTATGGTGGGTAGTCAATAAATAGTTGATGAACAAATGAATTACCAACTGACTGGTGGTTACGGTTACGTATAACTTGCATCTCTATAGCTGTTTTCCATCTTCTACCTTCAATATTTTTTAGAAATGAAGTGATCCTTAGGCATCTTGTTACTAAACCAAATGAAGCTTTCAGTTTCTTGAAAGTTATTTTAAAGAATCCACAGTAGAAGTAGTGTTTTTATTGTGGAATAATAGAATGTGGATGATGAGCTACTATTATATCAATATGTTTGGGAAAGTATTGAGGTCACTTTAACATGGATAATAATAATCAGCATAGTTGAACTTTCAACCTTTGCCATATTGGAAACCTACCGGCAATTTTTATGATGATAGACTGAATAAAATTCATCAAATGCAGGATAACTTTATTACATAATTGAACTGAAGACAAATATTCAAAAGAAGATGTTTTTTCTAACATAACCTTATGACAAAAAAAGCAGCAGGAGCACAGAGAATGAATAACCATACAATTACTTTTTCTATAAACTCTATTTTATTTTCATTGAAGACTGGCATCAAGACTTCTGCAGAACCCTCAAAAGTGGTCAAATTATTTTATTGTGGTTATGATGAAAAAAATGTTTCAGTCTCTTCTTTAAAGTATCTCTTTAGAACTTTATTATATATCTCAATACAATCATTTAGATAATTGTATTCTTTCAAACACTACTTATTCTAAATGTGTGGTAGTAACAAATCTCTCAAAGAACTGTGTTAATTTACCACCCAAAATAGGCACTATCTCTAGAAAGAAATAATTTTTTTCTCAAACTGAAAATAGGTACCTCATTTATATTTTTGAAATAGAGTTTTTTTTTGTTTGTTTTAGCCTATTTAAACTTTAACTAAGCAGAGGGTATAATAATCTCTGCTATCATTTTAAAATCTGTTCTTTGAATGAAGAAATGCAAAATATTGAGAATAACAAGAAAACTAAACCAAAAAATTACATCTTTTTAAAATAAAACTTCCTATATTTCTCCTTTCTCAAAAGAGTTCCTAGACCATGGATGGATAATCTGTCGCTCTGCAACTTTTGTTTCTAGTAAAATGCAGCTAATGTACAAGAAAGGCAGTACCTAATGAAATGCTGCATGGGAAGTTGACTTAGACACATATGGCTCCACTTGCTGCACACTGCTTTAGCGAGGTAAAACGGCAATATTCTCAACAGAAGATTTAGATGCTGCACCTAATATATGTTGATAGTGTAGTGATTGCTGAATCGAAGAATTCATTTCGGGGGCCGGTGACACGGTGATTGCAGCTATTGTAGAACTCAGATTATAGCTGAATGATATATCTAATTCTAACAACATAAGAAGAAAATGAGTGTGCTTCCTTGGACTCTATAGTGTACAAAAGAAAGGTGGACATTGTCCCGCAGAAAACTCCGTAGACAAGAATAATAGCTAACTTCAACTAGAGAACGAAGGACGCTTACAAATAGGCAGAGGTCCCGATGATGCTAAAGTTTCATTTGCATAACCTCTGATTACTCATTTTGATTGTATATGAAATGATTGGGCACATTATCAAAACAAAATGAGATCATCTGTGAAGCAGTATGCTTGCTGGAATCTTCGTAATAAATCTAAATGGAAATTGTGGCTTGTCCACGTGACAACCCTGAGCAAAGCAAAGACACTCTGAGGACTGGACCAGAGAACAAAAAGAGAGGGCTGTCAGAATAAGCCCTGCTTTCCTTTTACTAGAATGGGTAACAAATGCCAGCAACTCTACAACCACTGATACTTGTTTCAGGAATTACCTGCTATTTGCCCAATAGTTACTTTGGGTCCAGAGGGGTAAATTATTTTCCGCAAAATTGGAACGTTTTGGTCAGTGGATCCTGACCTAGGTCAAAAGTGAAGATTGCCCCCATAAGGGAATTGAGGAAGAATCTAAAAGAAATCCTGTGAGGGTGACTACCAGAGACTGAAATAAATGCCAACCTAGGGAAGAAAGAGTTGGGAGCAGATGGGAGGTTGGGGGTGAAAGAGGTCGAGCTCAGATGGCAGGTGAAGGAAGAGGCAAGTCAGTTGGGCTAAGAATGAATTTTGGGGTGCTATGGGATTGGCCTAGAAATTCATTTGTACAAAGAATGCCAGCTATCATGGTCTGTTATTTTATCTTCAGAAAATTATGTTTTGTTATCAGTGTCTGCATGCAGAAATAATAAAATAAAGGGATAGGGATGATGATAAAGTCGAGAAAGTGGTCACCTTTAGAAGAGAACATAGGCAGCTTATTACCCTAGCTGTGGTCACACAGGTGTCTGCATGCCCCGACGTTGGCTCTTCAAAGGTACACATATAGCCAGGCATGGTGGCACATGCTTGTAATCCCTGTACTTGGGAGGCTGAGACAGGAGGATCCGTGTTTGCGGTCAGCCTCGGCTACTTAGAGAAGCCCTCAGCAACTTAGTGAGATCCTGTTTCAAAATAAAGAATAAAAAATCAGGCTGGGGGGGGTAGCTTGGAGGTAGAATGCCCCTGGGTTCCATTCCCAGTACCGCCAAAAAATAAAAGGTGCACACATATTTTGTACATTGCTTATGCATGATGCATTACACAAATAAGGACGAGAACAAGCTTATGTAAGATGACGGCAGTGTTTTGGAGAAAAGTCAGGCAGGGGAGGTTGGTGGGTGAGAGTGCGTGGGCATAGGGAAGAGGGAGGCACAGTTTCTAAGTCTGACTCCGAAAGGCCTCACTGGAAAGGCGACATTTGAGCAAAGGCTTGAGGCAGGAAGGGGAGTAAGCGATGAGGACTTCTGGGGGAAGATTTCCAACAAAAGGAAACAGGATGTTGAAAGGCGTTGACACAGAAGCACGTGATATTTTTCTCGACATTACCACCCTCACTCGTCATCACTGACAGATTCTTAGTTTCTATTGATGTCTTGGACTCTTCTGGGTCGCTTCATGTAAACTGTGTAGGAACAACAATCTTTTGGGAGATGGTAGCATAAGAAGAATGTGTCCTTCTCAACACCCTCTGGGATTACTACTAATGAAAGTTTCTGCACGGAGCATGTGTGAGGGGAGAAACTCATCGTAGAGAAAATAGGGACCTTTTAATTTTTCTAATTTAAACTCGCTGAAATAAAGAATAAAAGATAGGAAGAAGAGAATAAAAGTAGAAATGCAATTGAAATATTATTACCTTAAACATGGAATTTCTCAAAGCATCTTCAGGCAAGGTCTCCCTGGCACCCGAATACTCAGTTAAAAAGTTTAAAATAAAAAAAATTAAGTTGCAGGTCAAGTTGCAGCTAAATAAATAGAATATTTCTTTTCTCCTTTGTCCCTAACTGCCTCCCCAATTTGAATAGTGTCCCTCTGGTTGGAGATAAGCTTAATTAAACTATTGTTTAGCAACTGTTTAAGGACAGATATTAAATGGGTTAAAATTCAACCACAAGAGGAAGGCCTGCAGAGACCTTGGGATCTGGAACAAAGATTTAACACAGGAGCCTTTTGATATCTGAGAGGTCCCAACCTGCCTCTGGCTGCTTTGGGAAAGAGAAATAGTGGGTGGAAGTTACAATGAGCAGGTCAAATCAAAGTAAAGAGGTACTGTTCTGTTTTTGTTTTTAAACTAACAAGGCTGCTATGGTGGCTCCAAGAGGTAGAGGTTGGTTGGTCACCTGTTGCACAGTCCTGTCTGGGGCGATAGGATAGGGCAAGTGACATCCCAGATCACATCTCCTATGGTCCCCAAATGAACTTGGGAAACACTTAAATACACACAAACACACATTCTCAAAATGTGTTTCGAGAACAGAGAGAAAATGTTTAATGGGATAAAATAAAAGTACCTTGAATGGAATAAAAATATCTTTATTCTCTAGCTAACAAGACTGTTTTATACTTATTAAGTTCTGCTTATTTTTGATCTGTTGTGTAATTAATGCCTTTAATCCTTCTTCTATATTATCCTTCAATCATCACTAATTTCAAAAATAACCTCTTGGTTGTGTCTTTCTGTTGGATACCTTTTTTCCAGGTTTTAATCCTCATTTGTGCTGCCGCATTAAAACTGCTCAACCATAATAGCAGATTTGCATTTGTTTTGACTTTTACTTCAAGGGAAACATTTTCCCATAGTCCTAGACATTTAGCCCTGGCTTACAAGGCAGGAGGTCCTGATGAAAGCAGATGACTAAGACTGGGCAGGAGGAATGATGGGGACATCCAGGGTAGGGCGAAGAAACTTAAAAACAGGGCAAAAAAATGACAAAGTCCTTTCCCCCTTTTAAATCCCAGTTAAATCATTAATTCTTCTGGCGTACTTGCTCCATTTTTAGAAACCTTGACCTTACGCTACTTAGCTCTTGCAGGCAACTATCTATGCACAACCCACGCAGTTGAACCCTTTTAGCAGCAGTTCTTGAGCCCTGGGAGGAGCGCGGGGTGCTATTACCACCAGCACCATCAAGCACACTATAATTTGTGCTGTGTATACCCATTTTGAAATGTGTCAGGAGATGTAGTGATTCAGGCTTTTTTTCATTCTGCTTGACAGCAGATTTAATCCTTTCAGGTATTTAGGGGACCAACTTTCTCAACAAATTTTATTTTCTTGTTATTTGAGAGCTAAATTGGTTGACTTGCTGTCAGATGAAACACATTTTCCTCTTTCTACCCCCTTCTCATTTACATGGAATAAGGAGCTGGGTAACAAAGAACAAAAGAGCAAAATCAGAAGCCCAAAGCCTGCAGGGATTTCAACAACAAAACTTGCTAACCACAGGACGCTGTCTGCTACAGGTGAATTCACTGAAACACTCAATGAAGTTCTGAAGCTTGATGAGCTGGTCAGGTGCAGTTGAAAAGCATCCCCAAACAAGTGATGTTCCTCGTAGAACCTTTTATTTTACGACATGTGAAAAATGGATGCTGATAACAAATCATCAAAAATCATCACTCTAGATAGGACTTCATAATATGATATTATTATTATTATTATTATTATTATTATTATTGTTTTGTGGTGCTGGGGATGGAACCCAGGGGCATTCTACCTCTGAGCTACACCCCCAGCCCTATTTTATTATTTATTTATTTGTGTGGTACTGGGGATTGAACCCAGGGGCATTCTACCTCTGAGCCACACCCTCAGCCTTATTTTATTTTTATTTTGAAATAGGGTCTCTCTAGGTTGATGAGAGTCTCACTACTTGCTGAGGCTGTCCTTGAATCTGTGATCCTTCTGTCTCAGCCTCTCAAGTACCAGGATGACAGGCGTGCGCCACCACGCCTGGCTTTTATTTTTTATTTGGAAACAGGGTCTCCCTTAAGTTGCAGAGGGCCTTACTAAGTGGCTGAGGCTGGCTTCAAACTTGCAATCCTCCTGCCACAGCCTCCCAAGTACTGGGATTATAAGCGTGCATGACCACAACCAGAAATAATGTGTTATTTCCAGGAATGAAAGAACTTTGAAGATGATCATCATTCTCCTCGTGTGAATATAAGTTTGGGTGCAGGTTTGTTGGCAAGTTATTGTTAGAACAGGGAGGCTGCCTCCTGTTGTATCCCTCTGCCATAGTTAGGAAGGCTTGCAGGGCCCTCATGGAAGGTTTCTTATAACTCAGGTAAGTCCAGTTCATGATTTGTTTTACCATCTGCTGCTCTAATATTATTGGATGTATTAAGTCTCCTGTCACATTCTAGAGATTGGTTTTCTGCCCTGTATACACTGGTACCATTTTGGTGGGTACAATTTTAATTCTTGTAATTAGTTGCGGGCACTACTAATTGCTTTCCTAATTACCTGCTTGAGAATGCCAATTATCTCCTTGCCCCCACGAAAGCATATGCAATTGGCTAATTAGACCTGCAAGTAGGCAACTAGAAATATAATTAGCCATTTGAGAGAACAATTAGTTGTTCTATCAATTCTGCACCCATAAAGGAAGGAAACTTTGGTTTAATCTGGTTTAATTTAAAAGGTGAAATGAAAACTGAACAGAACTTGAGTGCCTTATAAAGGAAGATGAATACATTTATAGAGGGAGGAAATCTGGAATATACTATTCAGGTAAAAAGATGTGTCTTGTTTTTAAAGACATCACTGAAATAGTCTCTCAATTTATTTTAATTTTTTGATACTGGAGATTGAAAATAGGGGGCATTCTACCTCTGAGGCCCTTTTACCAAATAAGGTACTATTCACAGATTTCAAGGGTTAGGATATTATATAATTTTTGGAGAAAGGTGGGGAGATACGTTTACTTAACAAGAAAACCGAAATGAAATAGGAAGTTGGAATATATTTTCACCAAGAATGTCAAGAAACAACACATGGAGTACAACAGTATGAGATGAATTTCTAAACATAATGTCCCTAGTACATGGATTACTGTGAAGATAAGACAGGTAAACTCTTACAAGTGTTTAAGAGATGAAATTACATGGAAACATAAAAGGGTATTGTTTCATAGGCTTCAAATGATGAGATAGACATATTTTCTAAGATCCAAGCAAGTAAGGAGTAATATTCCTGGAATTAGCTGCATCAAGTGAAAATAATTAAATCTATGAGCATCAGTCTTAGTAGTCTGAATGGGTAAAGCTCAGCTACATATTGATGTTGCAAATCTCCATTCTCAAGAGCTTATAAAGTACAATGAATTTACAGTCTTAGATATCATTCTTTTCTTAAAGAATGACCTTCAATTACAAACAAGGTACAAGACTATTGAATACAAAGACACTTCCAAAATCACTAGTTGCTCACACATTGACTTTGCCATTGATTGATATGTTAAAGTAACAAATCCCAGGCTGGGTAATCATGGCAGATCATGTATTAAATATCAATTCACAGAATCAGTTACAGAAACCTGATATTTTCAACTTGAGCAAGTAATTAACTATGGACAACAACAAAGATTATTATTTAACCACAGTTAGTGGCAGCAGACATATTAATCCAAGGGACTAAAAACCATGTTTTATTGCCTCTGACTTATGTGGGCAAAATTCCCATCAGATGGTTCAAGATATTGCCATCAGTCTCTGTCACTTTAAAGGTTTAACATTTAAGAAACAGTTTGAAAAGAAATAGGGGATTAGAATGAAGATAGTAGGTCAAATGAATAACCGGTCACCACAGTAACGTGATATCAATGTTGTCAACCAAAAAGAAGAAGGAGAGGCAGAAATCTCTAAGAACTCGTGTTGAGTGGAATAGTTCTCCCTCCCCCAAATTCATCTCCACTAGAACATTAAAATGTGACCTTACTTGGAAATAAGATCTTTGCATATGTAATTATTTAGGATGAGTTTAGGCTTAGGATGGGCCTTAACTCCAATGATTTATTTCATTCTAAGAAGGCATATGGAGACATGCAAGGAGAACGGGGATATGATGACAGAAGACAGACACAGGAGTGATGAACTACAAGGAGTGCTGGGAATTGCCAGGAACCACCGGAAGGTGGGAAGAGGCTGACATTCTTCTTTAGTGCCATAGAGGGAACATGGCTGGCACCTTGATTTCAGACTTCTGACCACAAGAACCATGAGAGCATAAATACCTGTTGTTTTAAGCTATCTACTCAGTGGTGGTAATTGGTTATAGCAGCTCCAAGAAACTGACACAGATTTTGGAACCAAGAAAGGACTGCTGTTGTAACAAACACTTGAAAATCTGTAAATGGCTTTGGCATGGGGTTAATGGGTAGAGCCTGGCTGGAGGAATTTTGAGGAATATGATAGCAAAAGCCTACATGCCTTGGAAAGACTATTGGTGGAAATATGGGTGTTAAAGGTGATTGTGGAGCTTGACATGGAGTTGCAAGCCTGTAACTCAAGTACTTGGGAGGCTGTGACAGGAGGATTGCAGGGTCCAGGACAGCCTCAGCAACTTAACAAGACCCTTGGCAACTTAGCAAGTCACTGTTTCAAAAAACAAAATACAAAAGGCTGGGGGTGTAGCTTAGAGTAAAATGCTTCTGGGTCCAATTCTCAGTACTTGGGAAAAAAATGGTAATTGTGGTAAGGGTTCAGAAAGAAGTGAGAAGAGCTACAGAGAAAGCTCCTATCATCTTAGGAACTACATATTGTCATGAACAGAAAGTTACTAGAAATATAAACATTAGAGGTGCCTCTGATGATGTCTCAGATGAAAATGAGGGACATGCTATTGAAAACTAGAGGAGAGGCAATACTTATCAAGTGGCAGAAAAGTCAACTGGGTGGAAGGCAGAATATGTAAGGGTGAATCTGGATGGTTAGCTGAGGAGATTTCCAAGCCAGGTATGGAAACTGTTTTCTTTTTCACTGCTTGTAATAAAATGCAGCCATAAAAAGATAAATCGAGTTATACAATGTTAAACAAAAAAGTACAAGCACTTGATGACTTCGGAAATTCTCAGCCTATCCAGATAGGATAAGATAAAAAAGGGTGTAGATGGAAACACTTTGTTGAACAGATTAGGTAACGTGACTCATAGAGGCAAGCAATGAATCTCAGTAGAAGACAGGAAACAGACATGGAGTTGCCTGGAAAAGATCTTTGGAGGATCTTCTTGTATGATGGAATAGAATGAATACAAATAATGAGTTGCATGAAAGATCAACAAGGTTTTTGATAATTTTATACTGACAGACACATGACCAGCTGGGACTGAAAGGGACAAAGGTAGGAGCAAATAATGGAAGAGTGACTCTAATGGAGGGGCCATGAACGAAGATGCCAGAGTGGGTGGGGATGCCCAACAAGTGTCGACAAGATAGAACATCAAGCCAAAGTAGATTATTCCTAGGCCTTGAAACCTATCTGAACTTGCTTTGCTGGGTTTCAGACCTGCTTTGAGCCAGTGATCTCTTTATTCCTTCCATTTTTCCCTCTGTAGTGGGAATGTCCCACTACTGTATTTTGGAGACAGATAACTTGTTTCTTAGCTTCACAGATGCACAGACAAAGGGGAATTTTGCTTTAGGATGGATCACACTCAAGAGTCCCATGTATACTTGATTTTTATAATGAGATTTGGAATTTTTTTAGTTCTTAGGTGGGAATTTGGATTTAGAGTTAATACTGGAATGGGTTAAGATTTTGGGGTTGTTGAGATGGGGCAAATGTATTTCACATGTGGGATAGATATGAATTTGGGGGGATGTGAGGGAGACTATATTGAGTTGAATAATGTCCATCAAAATTTCATGTCTACCCTCAAAAGGTGACCTTACTTTGAAAGTCCTTTGCAGATGTAATTAAAATGAGATGAGGTAATACTGACTTGGGTGGGCCTCATTAAATCCAGTGACTGGTGTCTTTATAAGAATACCACATGAAAACACACAGGGAAGAAGACCACGTGAAGACTGAGGCAGAGATTGGAGTGATGTAACTATAAACTAAGAAATACCAATACTGGCATGGTGGCGCATGCTTGTAATCCCAGTACTTGGGAGGCTGAGACCGTAGGATCTGGGTTCACGGCCAGCCTCAGCTACTTAGTGAGGCCCTCTGCAACTTAGTGAGACCCTGTTTCAAAATAAAGAATAAAAAATAGGGCTGGGGGTGTAGCCTGGAGGTAGAATGCCCCTGGGTTCAATCCCCAGTACCGCCAAAATGAATGAATGAATGAATGAATGAATAAAAATAAACTAAGAAATACCAATGACTGCCAGCCACTATCAGGAACTAGGAGAGAGGAATGGAATGGTTTCTCCCATAGGCCTTCTGGAAAGAACCAACCCTGTTAACACCTTAAGTTTGAATGTCTGGTTTTCAGATCTTGGAGAGAATAAATTTCCTTTGTTTTATGTCACTAAGTTTGTGGTAACTGGTCATGACAGCCATAGGAAACAAACACAGAACCCATCTTGCCACCGACACATCCTGTCCACTCATCAATTCTCAGTTCAGGGCTGTCTGATTCCACCACTCTATGCACTTTGGGCAGACCTTTTTCATGAGAATTTTTCAGGATTGACATTATCGCTTTATATGTTATTTCTCCCACAGTCATCTGTGGATTTGAAGATAGAGCCCAAGTCTTTTCATATCTGTATCTACAGCACCTAGGACTACACATGGAACAAACAAAAATCTTAACAATTCTAAGAGCTAATAGGCTCTCTGTGTTGTGATTATATAGATTTATATGTATATAATGTTTTACAACAATGCATAAAGTATATTATTCCAATTTTACAGTAAACTAATATCCAGAGACGTTAATCTCATACTTTAGTTCACAAAAGAAGTGGCAAAACTAGGTTTTCAACAGTTTTAACTCCAGGTGACTTCATACCTCCTTCTCATTAATATCTGAGCTAAGGAATTCCTGATTATCCCTGGTAAGTAATTCACTTACAAGAATCAGGTAAAGAGTAACTACTTTATGAGCCTAAATACAATTTTATGTGAATGTTAAAACCCAAAGGTTATCCCAATAATGTCTTACATTTGTAGGTACTTTCAATTTCTACATATTTTAACATCTATTACCATACTGAATATTCACAACAAACTCTTACAAATTATTGTTCTTTTCTTCAAAATGCCCTGTTGAGGCAAATAGAGATTAAGTGATATGTTCACGATTATTCAGCTAGTAATTCTAAGGAGCTTCAACTTATACCTCTGTCTCTAAATCTGAACTTCTTAGATCACAACTGAATTCCATATCCCTATGGATCTTTATCAGTCTAATTTAGAATTTTAAGACCACTTATTTTTTCTTCTTTATTGCATGCCCTTTACACACTTAAATGTGTGTACTTAGTATTGTACAGGCAATGAGAATTCATAGCTTCTAATTTTTCATCCTGTTCATAAACTACCAAGAAGAGATAATAGTTTACCCTCATCTCTATAGAGCCATTAGACTTCAGATGTACACAGTTAATTATATTCTTTATCTGCTTTTCGGATAAAATAAATCCATGCTGAGTAATATCAACCAGATCACCAAGCACTTTTCACATCTTTAAATGGAACATCTAATATTTCAAAACTTTGGCTATTATGAGCAGTGAAATCATGCGTACCGACCGATTAACAAAAACGCCTCTAATAAATACATTTGATCAATTAACATGCCAACACTTTCCAGAATCTTTCATCACTATCCCGTTTTAAAAATGGTGTCTAGAAAAAAGATTTTCCCTAAGAGTAAGCACCTATAAACCCTTTTTATCAGTCATAACCTTATATTTTTATGACTGCGGCTATGTTAAAAGTCACCATTCAAGACATTTCACTGCCAATGGTTATTATTAACTTACAGTTTGAAAATCTGAAGGTCAGAGAGGTACAATGGTTTTCCTAGAAGTCCTAATAGGTTGAGTAATAGAATCAAGAACATGATAGACTCCCCATTTCAACTTCTCAGCTCTTTTTTCTTCCCAAGCCCCTACGAGTCATGCAGTAGGATGAGCATGGTTACTTCACAGTCGGCCTATCGTGGTCAGGTAACAGAGTAAGTTACTTAACCAGGCAACAGAATCAGCTCACATGAGAAGGTGACCTCTGCAATTAACACAATGGAAGATTGTGATTGTGATTACATCAACATTCCTCCTTTTTCCTATGATTATTTTAACTGGAGCAACCATCCACATTAGGGATTAAAATAATGTTAATTGAATCTAAAGGAGTGATCATTTCCTGGGCAGTTTAAAAACATCCTTTGATGTGCCTGCTTAAGTCTCCAAGGAGCTTGGTTAAATAATCCATGAAGTTGAGGTTGTCAAGGTTTGAAGCAGGTAAGATCTGCCAAAGATTTCACTGATGAATGTTCACTGGTCCAAGAACATCCCGGCTCACGGCCTCTTTACAGACCACTCTGTATGTGTTACATTAGTATAAAGACACTGAAACTCGGAGACTTGAAGCCCTTCCATTTTCAAAAGCAAAGTGATGTTAACTCTTTCTTTAACCATTTCGTGGATTCATGGGTCATCGTTTGGCACAAATATTCTACATTACCTAAATATATCCATGGATTTGTAGGAATTGTAGTCTAAGGCAGAAAGGCAACAGAATAAAAAAAACATTATGGGTAAGAGATGACATTAGTTGACCCACCCACATTTAAGCCAATGGCAAAAGATTATTATTTTTTTGGTGGGCAGTTGTTATTGAAAGATAACATAGAATTTTCAAAAGTGAACAGACCTTTGTAACCACCGCCCATATCAAAGGGAAAAAATAAAACATTTCTATCATTCCAGAAACTTCTATATTTCATCTTCCAGTCACTTCCCTCACCCCTTGACTTATCCCTCACCCCTTACCTTGCTGACTTGTACTATCATAGATTGCTTTTGCCTGTTGTTGAACTTCATGTAAGCAGGATACTCTTTTAGTGTCTGGCTTCTTTTGCTTAACATTATGCTTATGGAATTTATCCATAAGTTGATGTCTTCACTCTGGTGTTCTATTTTTTAAATATACTATAATTTAACTTTCTAATCTTCACTGTCTTTTAAGTAACATACAGAGTGCTGCCATGAACAATCTTGTACATGATTTTGGTGAGCCCTGGTACTCACTGCTGTTCAGCTTGTATCTAGGTGAGAAATTGCTTGGTCATAGGGTATGTTTATGTTTAGCTTTAGAATATATCACCCAACATTTTCTCAAAATAGTTGTCCCAGTTTACACTCCCAGAGCAATGATGTATGAGAATGACAGTGGTTTGATATCCTTGTCTAGGTTTGGTACCGCCTTTTTTTTTTTTTTTTTGC
>PVJS01007745.1:0-38798 GCA_004027185.1 Glis glis | reverse complement strand
GCCTGTCTTTAATCTTAGATATTCTTGTGAATGTGTGATGGTGCTGTATTGTGGTTTTAATTTGTTCTTTCCCGATGACTGAAGAAAATGAGCACCTTTACTGTTATTCACTGGGCATTTGGATATCCTCTTGTGAAGTTCTTCCAAGGTGCTTTCATCCTTACACCAGTTCTACACTATCTTAACTAACACAGCGTCATGATAGAGCGTGATATTGAGTAGTATACAGTTTTCTTCTTTGGATATTCTTGACTTTACATTTCTACAAAAATTTTTTTTTTGTGGTACTGGGGATTGAACCCAGGGGCATTCTACCTCCGAGCTACACCCCCAGCCCTATTTTTTATTCCTTATTTTGAAACAGGGTCTCACTAAGTTGTGGAGGGCCTCACTAAGTAGCTGAGGCTGATCTTGAACCTGTGATCCTCCAGTCTCAGCCTCCCGAGTACTGGGATTACAAGCGTGCTCCACCATGCCTGGTTTTCTACAAATACTTTAGAATCAGTTTGATAATTTCCACACACACAAAAAAAGTTTATGATTTTGATTTTGATTATATTGAACCTATTTTCAGTTGGGGAGAATTGACATCATTATTATAATACTGATTCTTGATTATTGAACATGGTATATCACTCCATTTTATTTATTTATTTATTTATTTATTTATTTATTTATTTATTTATTTATTTTTGCCATACCTGGGGGTTGAACCCAGGGGCATTCTACCTCCGAGCTACACCCCCAGCCCTATTTTTTGTACTTTATTTTGAAACAGGGTCTCACTAAGTTGTGGAGGGCCTCACAAGTTGCTGAGGCTGGCCGCAAACCTGTGATCCTCCTGTCTCAGGCTCCCAAGTACTGAGATTATAAGTGTGTTCCACCATGCCCGACTCTCCATTTATTAAGATATCTTTGGTTCTCTTAACAGTGCTTTTAGTTTTCAAGGTAGAGATCTTAAGCACTTTTTGTGTTATATTTATTCTTTGCTATTTGATGGTTTTGATGTTATTATAAATGGTAAAATGTTTAAATTACATATTGTATTGCTTGTCTGCCTTCTGCTTCATTCCAAAATCATTATCAGGTTAGACTTGAAAGTTTCCTTAGAAGCCCAAAGAAAATATCTAGAAACTGGTATAAACCTGTTTTGGATATATGTTCTAAGGATCAAGCCTTGGATGAGCAGATAAAAACATGCTCTGGGAGTTAGACCTTTGTTTAGTATCAGGCTTTGACACTTCAAGCCACTTGCTCTCTGTACCTTAATTTTCTCAACTCTAATACGTAAATAATGTGGTTACTAAATATAATTATGTGAAGTACAGTTGTCATTGATATATAATAAATGACAATTACTGCCATTACTATTATTACTTAGATTCTATGGATATCATTTTTTTTCAGTATACTGTGCTATTCATTCTGATTCTTCCTTTTTGGATACTTCCTCAATCATATATATTTTAAAAATATCATCAAGCATCACATTCTCAACTATTTATTATTATGATGTATAATTTATACTCCGACAGCTTCCCTAACAACAATTATGGGTAATTAAAAATACAGCCTGAAAAAAAAAGTCCTTATCCATATAGACAAAGTGGGAAGATCATTTTACCAAGAGTTTGGGGAAAGAGGTTAATGCAATTGATCATTAAATGTAGTCCTGAAACTCCTAGCTGGCAAGATCAGAAGGGATCTTCATTGCTAGACACAAGGAAGCATATTTCTTCAGAAATGACCACCATTTTTGAGGACACAACAGGTATGTAGAGCAGACAATGTGTTCAGTGCTAGTTTCACAGGCTATGTTGACATTTTCTACATGTTTTGTACTAAGCCCAAAGGAATGTTCAGAAGAACATTACCCTGTGAATCACTGAGAATATTTCCTTAGAAAGCTCAGTTCTAGTGTAGTCAATGTAAGCTATTTTCTGGTATTTAAATTTATTCAGGTACAAATAATCAGTTAATTAGTTGAGTTGCAGTAATAGAATTTGGGGTGGGGGGGCAAGGAATCCATTTGCAATCCTCTTGATACCTACCTTTGAAGTACCAATTATCTCAACTGTACTTTTGGCAAGAGCTGAAAGAAAGGCAATTCAAGATGCAGAGTTCTGGCAAATGCCCCGATTGTGCATATTGTGAATATTGTTTGACTTGAGATCCATGTGCTGTAGAGATACATGGGTGATATTGTAAGATATTCAATTGTAAACAGTAACCCCCTCAGAGCTAGAAGCATCCTGCTAGCCTTAGCTACCACTCAAGCAGATGACTCCGCAGCCTAGATCCCAGCCCCAACCTCTCCTCTGAGCTACATCCACTGCCACGTTTCCAAGGTTGGATGTGACCATTGGGCCAGCTCTGTAGTAACTTGTGTTTAACAACACTGAACTCATTTCCAAATCTGTTCTATCTTCCTGATTTCCATTTCTACTAAAAGGATCCTCACACCTCCAGGTGCTGAGCTTGAATCTGAGGTCTTCTTCCATTGTTTCCACTCCCCTGCAGGGACCTAACAAGGTGGGAGACAGCAGGAACAAACCGCCCTGGATTCAGGCCACAAAGCAGACGTTGTGGGGAATTTAAGCCCAACAATAAAACTAACTAAAAACTGATCTGCTTTTTATAATTCCCACGTGTCGATAATTCTAAACAACGCCAACCTCCTACTGCAGCACACTTCAGTACACTCTGCTTTCCTCTTGTTCTTGACATTAAATTAGTTGCAAGGTTATGCCCTTTAGTCCTCTGAAATAGCTCTGTAGGCTGTCCCTGGGTCAGGCCCATGTTGCCTGACGGTCATTTTGCCTCTAGCCTTTTCTTCTTCCAATTCATCCTCCACAAACTACCAGATTAAAAATGAGTAACAAAATGTTCTGAACACGTCATTCCTTAGCTCATAATCCTTTAGTGGCTTCCTATTGCTAAAATAATGACAATAATAATAATAATGTTGAGCCTGGTATTCCAGGTCTTGGGGGGTCTGGCCCAATTGCCCTCTCAAAGACCCATCTCTCCATCGGGGCGGAAGCAAGGCTGTCAAGAACCACATGCTGTCTTTTGTGCATCTGCTTTACTTTCGTGCCTTGGTGCATTCTTTCCCTTTTCTTTACTCTTTCATCTCTGACCACATTCTAATCATCCCTCTTTACAGACCAACTCAGTGTTCCCTCCTACTTTGCACATCAACTACAAGAAAACTCTCCTTGCTGAATTCACCTGACATTTATACCTGGTGTTTCTCTATGACATTACCAATTTCATACTTTGTCTATTACGGGTTCCCCCCACCTTTAGTTTTTCTAATAGTGTGTAAACTTCCACTAGGCTGGAACACACTTGGCATCCAATAGATAGCTCTTGTTTGTAAGTCCTTGAAGTTAGAGCTGAATTCCATTCATACTAGCCCTCAACACCTATCCCAGCACTTTTTAAAATTAACTAGACACTAAGTGAATACTTCTTGAGATGAAGACGGTTATAATAAAGCTACAATTCTTAGCTGATTATTGCTAAAGAGCCGGTTCTCATTCTTCCCTACTGTCCATAATGCTCAAAGAAAACCCTGCCCTGGAACATTAGCCTCTGTTCAATTGTGTTTTGCCTTTTTCTAAAACCACATGTTCCAAATAACTTTCTTTCATGCTCCAAAGGACTTAAGTAGGCATACAATGCCCCACAATGTTCATTTCAGGGCCAAAATGACTTTTTTTCCTCTTCTGAACTCTCAGCTCATATTATCTGTATTATTCATTTGATTCTTAATCATTTACTTCTTTGTTGCATGTTTTATATTTTTAACTCATGTATTGTTCTTTTTTCCCCAAGGCTGGATATTTCTTCCTAACCACACAGAGTCTTTTGTGAGCAAGAGTCTTGTGTTAAGCTCTGTTTTCTCTCACACGGCAGTGAACAAGGGCTATTTTTTGTTGAATGAACTGTTTTGTTAAAAGCAGCATGTTCAGCTAAAATTTTATACTGGATATCTCGTTTCTTGTAGTAAGTAACTAGAGTTAAATTTAAATTTGGTAAAATTAATCTCAAAGTGCACCAAATACCATGGAACTTATGTCAATTAATTTTTCTTAGTGCTCCAGAATTATTACTGAATTTGGGGATCTATTATTGGAAATGCACTATTTGCTTAGCAAGAACTTTATTGTTGTTGTTGTTATTATTATAATAATAATAATTATTATTATTATTTGTGTGTGTGTGTGGTACTGGGGATTGAACCTACAGGCATTCTATCTCTGAGCTAAACATCCAGCCCTATTTTATTTTTTATTTTGAAACAGGGTCTTGCTAAGTTGCTGAGGCTGGCCATGAACCTGTGATCCTCCTGTCTCAACTTCCCAGGTACTGGGATTACAGGCATGCACTAACATACCCAACAAAACTTTATCTTTCTTCATAAAAATAATTAAAGTCACAATTCCTATACTGAAATTAATGGTTTTAATTTAGAGGAATTTTAAAAGGAAATGAAGAATAAGTAATTTTATTTCATCCAATCACTAGTAAATATAAAACTAGTTTCAATTAAAAGAATCACTTGTACTTTTTGAAAGTTCACTAGTTGTTGAACACATCACATACTTTATTTAATTTCCATATCTACACTATCTGGCAGGTATTGTTACATTCCTTTTGTAGATGACACAATGAAAACTTAGTGATTTAAATTAACTTAGCAAAGTTCACATAGGTAGTGTGAGGAAGAACCCATTGGTTTAAGTAAATACAACTGCACACACTCTGTGAAAGTCTGTGGGTCAACTTCCTTCTCAACCAGCAAAAGGACTACTGTATTTCTACTGATAAATGTTTTTCCAGCAATTCATTATGAAAATGTTCAAATATGTTAAAAAGTTGGAAGAACTATATAGTATCCACCACATACTTGTCACCTCAATTCTGTGATTCTTAATGTTTTACTATATTTGCTTTATAACATTTTTTTCATAGATCTATCCATTTGTCCACTTATCAGTCCATCTTTTCTGAGATAATACAAAATAAGTTTAGGTGTCAGTACATTTCATCCATAAAACCTTTGGTATATGTAGCTAACCAATGCCCATGCTTATTTGTTCTGAGAAGAATTTCTATTTGATCACGTGGCACTTTCCTTGACTTTCAAGCATTCTTTAGAAACTTTTTATTCAGCATGACAATTCAAATGCTGAAGCTTTCTCTACTTTCCAAATAGATATCCATGTGATATAGAATGTGATATGAAAGTTCTGGTTCTTATATTTCTTTAAATGAAGCAAGCATTCTGCTGCAAGTCTGAAAATTATTGCTCCTTTATATTGTTTTTGTTCAATTTCTTTAATACATATATACAGTCAAAAAAAAAGAGTCAGTGATGTCATGCTGTCTATTGTGACAGTTATGTCAAGAAGCCAAATACCACAACAATCCATGTTTTAAAGTCTTCCAATCTCTCTGGCAATTATGCACATATGCTCATACTCCATACTACTTCAACATACTCCATACTACTGTGGTAACTTATTTTTTTCCTTGTGTTTTCCAGCAATGTCATCTATAAACTGATATTGGCCTGCTAAGGTGTCCTGAGAATTGTATTCAAATTTTGTGATAGTGTTGAGATAACAATAGTGATCCACATTCTTTGGTGCTGATACTACCAGAAACTGGGGCTTAGGTAGTGTCTGACATAATTATGATGATAGCTGTAGAGGCAGCTGTGAGAGATGTATTTTTATAAAATGCAGCTATGGGTTTTACTTATCAGGATTCCCAGATAGCTGACCTGCCAGAGGTCCCTGCTCCAGCTCTCGTGCCTGCTGGGATGGGCGCTTCCCACTCGCCATGCTCTCTAAGGGACCTCATGGGCAAATCCTTCATTACTTTTTCCATGCCTTGGGCCATGGAGGGCAACCGCATCCATGTAGCTGAGTAGCTTAGATTAGAGCATGCTGCATCTTGTCTATTTTATCGGCATGCTCTGTTTTTCCATACTCTTGCCACCTCAGCAAAAATCTTAGAAGAAAAAGTCCTCATTTTGAGTATTAATTTTCAAAGGCTAGAAGGCTTCCATCAGACTCCACAGGGATACTTACTGAAGTATAGAATTCAGAACCCTCCTGAGGTCCAGCTGAGCTACAATCTTAGAGGGGGCTGGCCTGACAATCTTCATTTTAACAAGCATTTCCTGGTGATTCTGCTGCACATTAAGGTTTGAGAGCCATTGAGTTAGAACAGCAACCTGGTGCTTCCAGGGAGAAAAGCAGCAAATCCCAGTCATAATGCAATTAAAATACAGCTAATGATGACTTGATGGTCAAATATCATTTGAATAAAATACAGAGGATAGCTCAGATGTTTGGAAATGGTTAAATATTGTTCTAATGAATTTCCCAGTCTATAGAAAGTGACCCTAACACTGTGGAGTATAAATTTTCTTTGCATATTCTGAAAGTGCTTTGACTCACTCATTGGAAAAAAAACACCACATTTTTAAACCTATTTAATTTCTATAAAATTCCTGGATAATTATATTTGCATTGCATTAATTTTTTAATTAAAACTATTTTAGCAGGTGGCTGAGAAGTTCCAATAAATCTTTCTGGTATGAGTGATTCTGAAATGAAAAGGACTGGAGTGCTGTGAGCAGTATTTTCTGTTTGATGGTAAGAGAAAAGGTAATCATTTCTCATCTGTAATGCAAACATAATCTACTCTGGGACCTTCACTAAAAGTGAATATTCAATCAATGAACAAGGTATTAAACATCTACTCTGCTCAACACCTTGCTATACTCCATAGACAATTTCAGAGAAATGTAATTTGTACCAGTTTCTCAGAATATGATGGTCAATTTAGAGAGGTGAGATGTGGCGGGAAAGAAATATAAAATAAAGTAGTCCACGTGTCTCATGAGCAGTGCAGAGAAGTACGGGAAATGGAGAAAGGAATACCACCACAGTGATTAGGAATCATTTCACAAAAATTGAACTCTGTCTTTGACATTAAGTAGACATTGAGGAGAAAAAGAAAACATTTAAGACAGAGATTAGCCAGGGCATGGCACGCAGGCACATTCAGGTTTAATGTGGTTAAGAACAGAGGGTTGGCCCGCGGTTGCAGAGTGTGGAGATGAATGGTGTTTGACTTCAGAGACATTTATTTAAGCACCAAGCTAAAGAGTTTGAACTTTAGTAGGTTCTGCTGAGCCCTTTGAGAGGTCTGGATTCAGAGAACAATTGAACAGTATGATCAAATGGCATTTTATATTTCTAGGAAGATGTAACTAGATGAAAGAAGCCTCTATTTAGAGAAGCTGCTCTGCCTAGAACAATATAATAGTGTCCTAATTATCCTATCTATTGGTATGCCCACTCCAATTCAGCATGTATTTATTATCTACCAATTATGGGTTGGCACTGTTTTTACTGCGGGTGAAGCCTGCTTGGAATACTTTGTGCTCATGCACTTGAATAAGATTACTATCACCATTCTAAGGGCCAAGGATGGCACATTCCTCCTGCCTTTGTAAAAAGGGATATTAAACTGTTTCACATCCAAAGAGGCATGGGTGGGGGGGTGGATATCTGAACAAAAGATGAAGGCTGGAGATGTACTCTCTCTTTTCAAATCCTCTGGTCTTCTACATATTGTCTCTTAACCTCATGCATGCCAACCACTCTGCAAATGGAATTCTCTGGTGCCATTGAACCTGTAAGTTGGGCAGGGCTTGGAGAGGGTGGCTCCTCTCTGAGGATCTCTTTCCAGATAACTCACTCGTATACCTAGCAAGGTAGAGCTGGCTGTCCTCTGTCAGCTCAGCAAGGACTGTCAACAGGGGCTTGGCTGCTTTCCACTTGGGTCCCTTCATATGGGCTTCATTACAGCATGACAACTTGGTTTCAAGAAAAATAATCCAAGAGACAGCAGGGGAAGCTGCCAGCCTCTTAAACCATGAACCCCTAATCTGGAAAGCTCCACTTCTGCTACATTCTATTAGTCCAGCAGTCACAGATTCAAGTAGAGGGAACCTAGACCCCATCTCTTAACAGGAGGGTCAGAGAATTTGATTAAATAATAAAAAGATAAGATTATTTAGCAACTGTATATTATTATGAAAGTTTCTTCACCCTTCACTGGGTCACATTTTTCCAGGCCAAATGACACTTGTGTAGTGACATGTGATATCTAACTATAGATGCTCCGTGTTGGGATGAATATTATGTAATTGGAGGCAAAGGTCTACTTTGGAGTGGACATTGATTTGGGTGCTGATTTTACTTGCTAGATAGCATATTACTTATTCTTGAACTATCTCATTTGTTTTGAAAATGTATTATGTTGGCTCTATGCATAAGCTTGGTAACTTTACAGATCCCAAACTAATCGGCTATTCCGCCGAGAAAGCAGGTAGCCCCGTAACACTGACCACGTGTTGCCTCTAGTAGACAAGAGTTCCTTCAGTAGGAGTATTTGACTTTTCTGTAGATTCACTTTTTCTTCCTTAAACACCTTACCTTAAACAAATTAGTATTCTGATGCCTCCAGATTTCTTATGTATTTTGAAGTCCATATAGCACATGTGTCCTTTTAAGCTCAAATATTATAACTTTTCATATTTTATTATAGGGCTTTGGTTTCATGTTTATTTTTTATATTGGACTATAACTGGGAGGTTATAAATCCTAAAAAGATTCAATTCAGAAGAATAATCCAGCACCATAAAAAGGTAGTTACTGGGTAAACATTTTCCGATTGAAGAGGAAATACTGTTTCCTAAAGTCAAAGTAATCTGTTTATAATGGAAGACTTTTTATACAATAAATTGAATTTAAAAATGAATACTGCTTTACTTAGGTGTTTTCTATAAAAAAGATAAAAGAATAATACAATTTTTAAAAATCCAGCCAAGTACTGAAAAGCTGATTCAACATTTTGAAACTAAACTAACCCTTGGAAGTAAACATTTCAGAAGCATGCACTTAGAATTACACTGGACATAATGTAATTACTCAATATATATGAACTTGAAAAAAGGAGTTTTTAACGGTCAACTCTGCTCAAAGGCAGGATTCATCATTATTTCTAAAGTGTACTATTAAAAGTTGAAACAGCTGATCATTCAAAACCTCTATGCTAATTATTTTTCAGCTAATGTTTTATGACTCCTAGTGAACAACATAAGAATGCATTCTTTCACTTAACTTCTGTTGATGCCTGTGGGATGGGGTTGGGAGGAAGAAAAGATAGCTTTCAATACAAAGAATGGCCTTAGTGACTCCAAACATAATTGAGTAAAGCATTAGAAAGAAAAGTTATCAGTGATACCTGACATTGAAGAAAGAGAGAGAAAGAGAGAGAGAGAGAAGTCTAAAGCCTTCTGTCAGTGGTGGGATTGATGCTGTACTTATTATTTTGACTTAATCAAAAAAGATAAAAAAGGCAGACATGGTGATGCATGCCTGTAATCCCAGTACTTGGAAGTCTGAGACAAGAGGATCGTAGGTTTGAGACCAGCCTTAGCAACTTGGCAAGGCCCTCAGCAACTTATTAAGATCCTGTTTCAAAAAAAAAAAAATAGGACTGGGGTTGTAGGGTTGTAGCTTGGTGGTAGAATGCACCTGGGTTCAATCCCTAGTACCAGAAAAAAAAAGATAAAGAAAATTTAATAGAGGAACCAAAAATCATCCTACTGTTGGAATGGACCAAAGCTAAAATAAACATGCTAGAAAGGAAATAAATACTGGCTTACATAGAAACCTATTCAACAAGATACCCAGAGGTATGTTTTTTTTTTATTTATTTTTGCAGTACTGGGGATTGAACCCAGGGACGTTTTACCTCTGAGCTACATCCCTGGCCCTATTTTTTTTAATACTTTATTTTGAAACTGGGTCTCATGAAGTTGCGGAGGGCCTCACTAAGTAGCTGAGGCTGGCCGTGAACTGGGATCCTCCAGTCTCCACCTCCCAAGTACTGGGATTACAAGTGTGTGCCACCACACCGGGCTCCAGAGGTATCTTTTATAGCATAGATGACCAATATTCTTATAGGCTTAATTTCCCTGTTACCTGGGACTCTAGAGCACGTTGCCCTAAATGAACCCGAGCTTTCATTAACCGACTTTTAGGACTGGACCTACCCAGAAATCATCTACAGTCTTCCTAACCACAGACCTGGGGCAGGAAATACGTCTGGTTATTCTCAGCTGAGTGCTGGTTTGGGAGGCTAGAGAGAGCAGTTGGCTATGTGCAACTGGATGGCTCATGAGTTAAGAATGGTAAATGAGAAGTAAGCTTTGAATTTCAGGTTTATAATTAAAGACATGCTGTCCAAACTTTAAAAAGATAAGGTGGGCATGGTGGTGCATGATTGTAATCCCAGTACTTGGGAGGCTGAGACAGAAGGATCTCAGGTTCATGGCCAGCCTCAGCAACTTGTGAGGCCCTCCACAACTTAGTGAGACTCTGTTTCAAAATAAAGACTAAAATAGGGCTGGGGATGTAGCTCAGAGGTAGAATGCCCCTGGGTTCAATCCCCAGTAGTGCGCGCACGCGCGCATACACACACACACACACACACACACACACACACACACACACAAGATAAGGTGGGAACTCATATATCCTATAATTCCTACAGAAGGTCTGACAAATAAGGAGACAGAATAAAATAAATTTAGTGGTTTCTGAAAACTTTTTTTTTAACAGTACTTGGATTGAACCCAGGGTCTTGCACATGCTACGCTGTGTGAGTTATATCCCTAGACCAAATTTAGTGATTTCTAGATCCCAATTAACCTAAAAAGAATTTAGGTTCAAATTGTTGTTATAAATATAGAGGATTCAGAGCTGGGTATTGGCACACACCTATAATCCCAGTACTTGGGAGGCTGATACAGGAGGATTTCAGGTTGAAGACCAGCCTCAGCAACTACTAAGCAAGGCCCTCAGCAACTTAGCAAGACCCTGTTTCAAAATAAAAAATAAAAATAAAAAATGATATTGAGGATTCACAAGTCAAAATATTTAGGTGATCTTTAAGGAAACACTCATTAACCAAATTTGGAATTCACCATTTCCACTACTATAGTGAATAAATAGAGGATTAACTCTCTGGGCTTGTGACATGTACACTTGCAGGCACTGGTCTTCAAGGGGCTAAATGCTCTGCTGAAATTCTTGAAATTCTCCACTTTGAAATTCTTAATAATTTTTCAACAAGAAGCTCCATATTTACATTTTGCCATAGCTTATATTGCTAGACCTGAAAAAAATCCACTATGATAGGTCATAACAAATCCACAATAGATAGGTCATATCCTATCTATCCACAATATCTTATCATATCAAATCCCCAATAGATAGGTCATATCCTACCTATTGACAGTAAGAGAGAATAAAGTAAATATTAAGCAAAAGTGGAAGGTTGGCTAGGCTAAGCCATACAGTGATCTTTTTAAATGTTCATTTATTGGTGCATTGTAATTATACATTTTGATATATGTCAGGGTATGAACATCATACATGCACACATTGCACATTTAGCCCTCCCTCCAATCCCACCCTATTCCCTCCCCCTTCCCTCCCTTTCATTGCTTGGCCATTTTTTTTTTCCAGAGCTGGGATCAAACCCGAGGCCTTTCCCATGCTAAGCAACTGCTCTACCACTGAGCTACACTCTAGTCGCTGCACCTTGCTTTACTGATGCTCCATCTTCCCAAAGCAATTTTCTTGCGTTCCCTTTGTACTAAGTCTAGGTAGGAAAGTACCTGACGTGGGAAGATTTTAACTCCTCTGGGCATGTGAATTTTCAAGGTAACTGATGAGCCAACCCGATGAAGAAATGTGAAAGGAATGAATTGCTAATGGTGGACACTTAGGGGAAATTTTGGGGGTAATGGATTTTTCTCCACCTTTCCTATGTACACAATGCTCACTTGACTCATTCTTAATGCCTGAGCTGAGCAATATTAAAAAGAGCCATTCACCCTATTCTTGCTCCCTATGATTTCATTTTTCTTAGCAAAGAAAAGTCCCTCTTTTCCTGCTTCCCCCACAGTCGTTTGCTTTACTAAATTTCCTGTAATGTTCTTTGCTAGCTCGCTTTCTAAAGGGGTGGCAAGAAACCATCTCCCCAATCAAATACCAATTGAAACTGCCTATTGGCTGCGGTTGATTTTTACCTCAGACACTAGCCACAATTTCCGAGACAATTTCCCTTTATGTTCTTTTACACCACCCCCAAATCTTCCCTCTCCGAGCATTATGAATCTCAATGCAGCTGAATCATGCAGGTCTGATTTAGCCTGCAAAAATGTCAGTCAAAGCCAGCAAGATGTACTCTTTGGCCTTGAGTGCTCTAAGCTGCTATGAATCACAGGTTTAGTTTTGCCAAATGAAAAGCAATTTCACTTGCAAAAAATATCTGTGGAGATACTTACGGCTTTTAGCTCATGGGGAAAATGTACTAAAATTGTCCATGGGAAAGGAGATTTATATGTATATTTTATTTTATTCATATATATAAATTTATATATATATTCAATCTTTTATGAAATCAGAAAAAGGAGCAGGCATTTACTGAATTGGTTTTCAATTAAACTCTTTTCTTTTCTGAGCTTCATCAAACAGTTGCTAACCAGTAGACTAGTAAATTGCTTCTTCAAATGGACCATGTCAATGAGTCAGATAACTAATAAGGGTCAACTTTTTGTAAAGGAGCTAGTCACTAAGACATGGTTAGGTAGAATTTGGCAATTAGTTGCCCAAATATTGAGCAACCTGGTGTGTTTGCTAACTCCTACTTAAGCACCAGGCACAGTATAAAAATGCCATTGTGAAAACTGTAACCAATAAGTTTAGAATTTCTGTTCTTAGGAAAGAAGGACTTTACAACGATTATGAGCCTTCTTTTCGCCTGGGAATACAAATTCCACAAATGGCCAGCTTTGTTCTGTTTGTGGGGCCCTCCCTCGCTAGCCACCGAGCACCTGCGATGGTCGAAGCTTTCATTTCTTAGAGGCCTGTCTACCCTGAATTGTAAAGTGCAGCTTAAGGCGCCGCTCGATATGTTCAGTCTACACTAGCCTCCAGCTAATGGGAGGCTACTCTAAACAACGGTTATCCAGTACGGTGGCAGCCCCATTAAGCTGTCTGCAACAGCTCATCTGATTTTTTTTTTTTTTTACCCAAGATTGTTCTTGTTATGAACAATTTTTTGTAGCGTAGAAAAGAACTGTGAAGGAGTAAGCATTTCAGATAACATTTCAGATCAAGCTATTATAGTAAAATTGAGCATCCCAATCAAGTCATTGAGCTTCTAAACTGATTTACTACATCTATGATCTTTTATGTTTTTAACTATTTGGGAAAGACAGAAAACCATAACTGATTTCTCTCCTGGAAACAGTCTTAAGGAAAGAAAGCATAGAAAAGAGTAAAGGAAGTATATTAGATTCACAACCTGCTGAAAACACAATAAAAAGGGCATTTTCTCAAAATGCCGAGAGACGATGCAACCTAACAAGATTAAGAATCCTAGTCCTGCTGCCTCAATAGCCTTGGGAAACTTACTTAGCCCTGGTGGCTCTGATATTTCTTTGTCTGTAAAATGGGAATGATTCTTTTTTATCACAATGCCAATGTAACATATTTGATGAATAATGATGCATCTTTTCTGTTACTAACCATGTGCTTCAATTACTATACGACCTGACTTTCTAAAAATAAATAATACCTTTTGTTTTATAAGATTGGGATTTTATAATTTTAGGTGAATTAGCTTGAGTACACTTTATTTTCAAATAGGTATACACTTTAAAGGAAAGACAATTGTTTTAAAAGTACCTGCCTTGAAAGTCAAGGATATTTTTCCGAACTATTTTGCATAATGCATTTTATGTTATACCCACTGAACACTTAGGTATAATGAAAAAAATCCATCATTAATTTTTTTTCTTTTAGGTACTGGGGATTGAACCCAGGGGCATTCTACCTCCGAGCTACATCCCCAGCCCTATTTTTTATTCTTTATTTTGAAACAGGGTCTCACTAAGTTGCGGAGGGCCTCACTAAGTAGCTCAGGCTGGCCGTGAACCTGCGATCCTCCTGTTTCAGTATCCAAGTACTGGGATTACAAGTGTGCGCATGCCCGGAAAGGCCAAGATGAACAACGTAAATTACAACCTATTTCCAGTGGTCTTATGCAAACTCACCAACTGAGGTCACCAGAAAGACCTCAGAGTATCTTGTCTCGCGGTTTTGAAGCTAACCATTTTAAATCTGAATATACTTCTGTGGGCTACAGCTTCTTTTTAAAATACCAGAGTTTGTTTTATTGATTCCAAATACGTAACTTTCTTGGCTTCAGTTATTGTATGTGTGAATAATAGATGTTTAATTTATAATTTGTTGGAAGATCTATGCCTCAATATGTTTTTGACACACTAATTTGAAGAGGACTGATATGTATTTTGAATAACTTTAATCAGTTAACTGTTTCACTCATCTGTTAAAACTATTTTCCTTTCTTTTGAAAAAGAGCTCAGAAAATACAAGTATACAAAATTAGACAATTCTATAACATCGATCACATTTCTTTGAGTTTTCCTGCCAAATTCAAGTTATCTCTAATTCTCATTGCTTCACCAAGCCATTTTTACTTGCAGAAGCATTCTGAATGTACACTATGTACTCTTTGAGATTTTGGCTTAAGCTAGCAATTTAATGTAAATATTGTGATCAATATGTTTGTTAGATGGCATAAATTTTTGTATTTCCTTAATTAAAGACTTACCCTGGACTTTTTCAGTTTAAAAAGGACAATAAAACCTTCAGGCTAGTACAACTTAGATCCAGGTTTTGTGGAACCTGAAACTTTTGGAATCTGGGGGGTCCTTTTGAAGAAAAAGAATGTAAGGTTAAGAATGCAATATTGAGTACCAGGTTGGAAGAGGCCTGTACAAATAAGGGGCCTTTAAGCGTAAGCTTCATTAGCTTCAAACTCAGCCCACTCCTGGAACAGGAGCTGTTGGACTCTTCCACTTTGCTCAAAGATGTTCACACAGGGAAATATGGATCCTAATAAACTATATTTAGCAGTAACAATAAGAGTGATCATAACTACTTCTTACCAAAGGTGGATGATAGGACCAGGCATTGGAATGCCCTTTATATGTATGATCTCATGAAATCCTCAGCGCCACCCTTTGAGGTTGCTGTTATTTATTTTTAGGTTATTGATGAGGAAACTGAATTTAGGGAAATAATCTCACCCAAGGTGGCCAACTATCAGGAGACAGATTGGAATGTGCACGAAGTGTAGTTTATGAAATTCCTTAAGTACTTTCCTTTGAACTCTGATCCCACAGTTTGGTTGACATCTGTATAAACTTCAGCTACAATTATTTTGGGAACTGAAAACGTGCACTATTTAGCAACCCTGTTTCTTTAGGTTTGATTAATTTATGGAAATAAACTTAGAGGTTAACAGGCATTCTAAGAAGACCTGTGTAGTTTCAGGAGGGGCTGGCCTTCGCAGATGACTTTTTTAACTTTGAAACTGAACAAAACAGCATGAATGTCCGTGGTTGAACAAATGAGTTCTCTCATTTAATTGTTCTGAAGTTTTCCCTTTCTCCCTCTTCTTTTTTTTTTTTTTATGGTACTGGGGATTGAACCCAGGGGCTTTCTACCTCTGAACTATACCCCCAGCCCTTTTTATTTGTTTTGAAATAGGGTCTATCTAGGTTGATGAGGGTCTTGTTATGTTGCTGAGGCTGTCCTTGAACCTGAGACCCTCCTGTCTCAACCTCTCAAGTACTAGAATTGCAGGTGTACACAACCACTCCCAGCTTTCTAGTTGACAATGTGCCACTTTGGTTAATTCCTTTGTTATTGTCTTCATCTAATTAAATGGTGACAGTCATCCACTAATACTTGTTTTTTTTAATTTGTCTATATTTTTTGCTTAAAATACAATTTTAATTTTTTTATAAGAAGAAAAAGATGAAGAATGACTCATTTATAGATACAGAACTTAATAAAAAAGGTAATTTATAGAGCAACTGTCTTCTGTGGGGAAAAAAGTACATTATATTTCCTCGCTAATTCTTGCAGGGACACAATAAATGTTCTGAGTCTAAATGTAATAGAATAATGTAATAATCTATTTCAAAATTTAATGAAATAACTATAAATTATGAAATAAAAAGAGTTAAATTAGCAAATAAGAAAACTTTCTTTGAAGTGCAGTTACGAGGAATACACAACCACTTGAGAAAGTCAGGTGAAGTGAAGACGATGTGTAAATTTAGCGTATTTGTGGTTTGGAGTTGCTGCTGACAAGAAATGAATGATGCCGGCTCCATTTTAACCAAGGAGCAGTCAATGGGAAAGTGGTCAAAAAACGGAATGCCCATTTGCCTCTTGAAATAAGGAAATGGAACTAAATTTCTTCTTTTTTTTTTTTGCGGTACCGGGGATTGAATGCAGGGGCGTTCTACCTCCGCGCTACATCCCCAGCCCTATTTTTTTTATACTTTATTTTGAAACCGGGTCTCACGAAGTTGCGGAGGGCCTCACTAGGTAGAAAGAGAGATAGAAAGAGACAGGGAGAGAGAGAGAGAACTGAGGCTGGCCGCGAACCCGGATCCTCCGGTCTCCGCCTCTCAAAGTACTGGGATTACAAGCGTGCACCACCACGCCTGGCCTGGAACTAAATTTAAAAGGCATAAAATTGCACCATGATTTGAACAGGGCCTTAATATCGTGCCTTCTTAATCCCTAAGTAATTAAATAAGTAAACCTACAAAGTGCAAAACAGCAAATCATAAAGCATGCAAGAAAAAAGATTCCTAGCATCTGCAAAAGAGCAGCGAGGATATATAATATTAATAAAATGGCCACTTAGCTGTGATATGTGATTTATATATATTAGTTCTACTCATAACATTTAGCAAGATATGTTATTATTCCAGTTTTATATATGAAGATACATGAGGCTTAAAGAGATTAGGTAATGTATAAATCCAGGGAGCCAGAAGCAGGAAGAAGCAGGATGAACATCACAAACTTTTCAGGAAATAAATAAGAAATATGTTGATAGTCAAGTTATCAGTAGATCAATTACAGTTATCAGTAGATCAAGTTATCAGTAGATCAATTATTGAATATATATATATATATGTATGTATGTATGTATGTATGTATGTGTGTGTGTATGTCTGTATTTAGCATCTAACCACCAGAAGCTTATAAATCCTTGGTTAGAAACAGAAAAATGAAATATTTAAAATATCCATGAAAATGTTCAAACCATTCAGTGTCAAAACTATAATGACCAAATTCCATCCAGAATTAGAATCCTCAGTGGTTGACCTAGGATTATATTAAGATAACAAAACCTTCCCCAGTGATTGTGATGTGCAGCCAAGGTTGAGACTCACTATGATACATCCAAGTGAAACTGGCCAAGAACAGTAAGAGTTGAGCCATAGAGAAAACTGAAGAAAGATGTCTATCAAGAAAAGGCAGACATGGAATAACAGAGATGACACACAGGCCTTGAAAGATGGTGCTGGCTGACAGGCAAAGGAACAAATAAAGAAAATTCTAGGGAGGAGAATATCATGAACAAAAGCAGAGGTTCGAGAAGGAGCCTGGTGCAAAGAAAATAAAAGTAGTGAGGAGAATGAGTTGAGGGTAATCAGGAGTGTAGAGATAAGTAATTTGGATTTGATGAGGCAGCCGACAGAAGCCTCCTGTGATTATAGTGAAGAGGGAACTGAAGAGGTGGCACGCTCTATGACAATAGTCTGGTTGTGGTGTGCAGGATCCAAGGGACAGGGAGTGCAAGCCAAGCAGATGAGTGCAAAGTTCCCACCTTCATGACTAGATTAATGTTGACCTTGACAGAAATGGGGCTGTTGGGAAGAAAAGGCCATTTAGGGGGAGATAATGGTTCTTATTTAATGTGTATCGAATGAATGAATGAATGATGACGAATTTATCTGGAATATGCAGTATTATGCTGGAATGTATAATAGTCTGAAGAGAAAAAGAATTTATAAAGCTTGGCTATTTTATGAGAGGGCTTGCACTGTAATGATTTAAGGCTATAGAGTAGAAGATATGGTCAGGGTACAAAATGCCTGTGTTTAATAAATAAAAGAGCAAGAACACTTTGAGGTGATTGCAGAAGCTCTGAGAGCAGAGAAGCTCTCGGGACTCTATGAGTCATGAGAGAAAGCGGTGGGTCATAAAACCTTCATAATAATTATCATAAGTCCTTGCAATTGTGAGAGGCACTGCAGTCTAAACAATAACTCTTATGATAACTCAGTGATATAGAGGGAGCAAATGTTATTATCCAGTTTTCAGATGAGTACATTGCAGTTCGGAGTTTATGTGACTTCCCCAAGGTAACAAGCACAGCTAAGAATTGAGAGAGCCTGCATTTCAATCCAAGTCTTTTGACTCCAAATTTTGTTCATTAATCAAGGCCAATTAGTATAATTCTGAAGAATATTCAGCCCATGAATGCATAATAGTCTGAAGACAAAAAAAGAATTTATAAATCTTACACATTTTCACAAAGGAAAATAACAGCAAAGGGCATTTCTTCCTGGTTGATGGTGGATTTCACATCTATCTTCAATCTATCCCTTTTCCTCCCTTTCCCTCTACAATAGAAAACCAAACTTGGGATCATCATTACAGGGTCCAATGCTGGAGATTTGTGACGGCAAACAAATGCTTTCAAAAATGGGAATTCATATGCAAGTTAAAACCATGAAATTCTACTCTTCACCATCAGATTTCAAAGAGCAAACTGTTTGCTGAAACATGATATTTGCAAGACTGTGGGGAAAAAGTCAACGTCATGATTGTTGGTAGGGACCTAGAGTCATACATAACATTTATAGCAGTGCTTCTTAGCGGGACATTTAGTAATGTCTGGAGACATTTCTGGTTGTGACAACTGGGGATATTAGTAGCATCTAGTGGTTAGAGGCCAGGGACGCTGCTGAACAGCCCACAGTGCACTTCCCTCCACAACAAAGGATGAGCAGGCCCAAAATGTCACTAGTGTTAAGGATGAGGCACTTTGCTCTATAAAGATCAATTTGGAACATCTGTCAAAATTATAAACACATACTCCTCTTGAGCTAGAGTTTTACATCTTTGATTTTCTCTAAATATAATTATATCTGTGCAAAATGCATTCGTTTAACAACTATTCGTTGAACATTTATTCTAGGAATTGGGGTTATAAGAGGGAACAAACCAAAGAAAAATCTCTGCCTTTGGAACCTAAAATGCTAGTATGGGGTAGCAGTGGGTATCAACAATGAAACCAATAAGGAAAATACATAGTATATTAGATAATTATAGGACTTTAGAGAGGAGTGAAAGGTTAAACCCATTTTGTCCCATCATCCCAGATATGAAACATGTATAAAAACAAATAATGTTATTATATAATAAGAGTAATATAATAATATGAATTAATAATGATTAATGTAATGATATATACGCTCTAGATTATATTTCCCACCTATTTTAATGCATCTATATCAACTGAATTGAAATATTCACAAAACTGAAACTTGGGGACTTAATGGGTTTTTAATAAGAAAAACTGAACTTTCTTCAGCATAGTTCTAAATACCTAAAGACTGGGGAAAAATTCTACTGCACATCAGTCGGGGACTATTTAAATATAGTTCTGTGAAATACTATGCAGCTATTAAAAATGAGGTGATACCCTTTGCAAGAATTAACTCAAAATGGAACATAGACTTAAATGTAAAATGAAAAATCTCTCAAAGTCATAGAAGATAATGTAGGATTAATCCTAGGAGACCTTGAGAATGGTGATGACTCTAGATACAGCAAGAAAGGAAGGAGCCATGAAGGAAATTGATAAACTGGACTTCGTTAAAGTTAAAAACTATTTCCCTGTGAATGACAATGTCAAGAGAAGCAATGAAAAGATAAGCCATGGATAGGGAGAGAATTCATGCAAAAGAATCTCACAAAGAACTGTTTATCCAAATATGTGGTGAACTTTTACAACCCAACAATAAGAAAACAATGAGCCAAAGACCTTAAGGGACACTGCACCAGAGAAGATATACAAATGGAAAAGAAGCATGTAAAAAGATGCTTCATATCATATGTCATCAGGGAAACGCAAATTAAAACAAGAACTACATACACACCTATAAGAATGGCCAAAGTCCAGAACACCGATAACATCAAGTGCTGACAAAGATGTGGAGCAACAGGGACTCTATACATTGTTGGAGGGGAAGCAACGGTGCAGAGACTTAGGAAGACAGTTTGGCAGTTTCCTATAAAACTAAGTGACTCTTACCATATGATCCAGGAATTTCAGTCCTTGGCATCTACCCAAAGATGATGAACATTATGCCTACACAGAATCTGGCACATGGATGTTCTATAATGCACATTTCATAACTGGTGAAATATGGAAGCAACCAAGATAACCTTCAATAGGTAAATGGATAAATAAATTGTTGTTCATTCAGATAGTGGAATATTATTTAGCATTAAAAAGAGATGAGCTGTCAAACCATAAAAAGACATGGGGGAAACTTAGTACTATGGGAAAGAAATCAGCCTGAAAAGGCTATATAATATCTTAAGAATCATAGTAATATATGATTTCAACTATGTGATATTTTGGAAAAAGAAAAACGGTAGAGACAGTAAAAAAAAAAAAAAGCAATTTCCTGGGTTGGGGGGGTGCTGGGAATGAGTAGTCAGAACCCGGGGTTTTTAGGGAAGTGGAAACACTCTATATGAGTGATGGATGCATGCCATTATGCATTTGTTCAAAGCCCTAGAATGAACCATACCAAGAGTGAATGCTACTATAAACTATGGACACGGTGATAATGATGCCTGAACAGGTTCCTCAGTTTAACAAATGTACCAACTCTGGTGGGGTGTGTGTGTGGATAACAGAGGTGGTTGTGCATGGCGGGGTCGGGGGTATATAGGGAACCTCTGTGCCTTTCTCTCAATTTTGCTGTGAGCCTAAAACTGCTCTAAGAATAGTCTTTACAGAAGGTGGAAAGAGGGTAGAAGAAGGGAAGATGGATATGATCAACAACATCTATGCATATATGGAAAAATAATTGTGAATCCCATTAATTTATGCAATTAATATGTGTCAATAATTATAATAAAAATTGTCTTTCATTTTTTAAGAATGAGGTAGTTTCATTAGTGCTGATATGGAATTATCTAACAAGGTGAAGAATACTGTTTATAAAGAAGAGACCACAAATACTAGCACCTGGATAAATGTATCTGTAAAGAAACAAAATCCTGAAAATAGTGGTTCCCTCTAGTGAGGCAAGTAGGCAGCTGGGAAGTGAAATGGGAGAATGGCTTAATGTTCATTATGTTACTTTTGTAATAATCATTTGTTGTATTTTGAGAGGCTTACTTTCAGGTGGGATGTACAAATACCCTTTTCTCTCTAACTCATGGAACCATCGAGATTAATCAGAAGAGAAGTTTCAGTCCCCCTGACAAGAATTCATTAAGTCCTGATTTCTTTAAAGCTATTGAGTTCTATATCACTGTGTTGTTTCTTCTCACGTTAAGTGGGTATCCTATCAACGACTCCTTAATCTCAAACTTGTCATTATTATATTGGAAGTACTAGATTCTCCACATTCAGTTAATCTCTCTCCTCTATATACTCTTGGCCAACATAGATAAGGTCATGAAAATTCTAGCAAACGTGCCGGAAGACTAGGCAAAGCTTTTTGAAGAAGCCAGCGCTGCAGCTAGGAGGAATAAAACTTCTAGGCATCGCAGCATGTCTACTGATGGCTTTCAAAAAAAAAAAAGGAAGAAAGGAAGGAATAAGGGAATCTAGCTTTTTAAAAATTCCTTTTTCTGAGCAATGAAGGTCTTCCCACTCGGGCTGGGATATGCCAGCTAACTTCTCGTATCCCCTCAGTTCCCACGTGGGGTGACCTACACGGAATAGGTGCTCAAAAACCTTTGCTGAAAAAGTGAAGGCTGTCAGTGGCCCATTTCTTCCACATGCAATTTGGATAGTCTTCCATTATTAGGATCTTAGATACTTAAAGGATAATTCGTCGCTGGAAGGAGAAAGGGGCCCCTGCACACGCTTCTTCCAGTTTCCCCTTCTCAAAGGGAGAGAAGCAGAGAGGAAAGGATGTTTATTATTGGGTCTCTATTTTGTTCCAGGAGGTATACTGGGTATTTCCTGTATTTTAGCTCATCTAATCCTTGTGAAAACCCTGAGGTAGTCATTATTGTTACTTGCTTCTAGTTTAAGAAAACAAAAATTCAAAAGAATTACATTAACCTGCCCCAAATACCCTATTAGAGAAAAAGCTGAGATTTTTATCCAAGCCTGTTTGACACCACAATTTATTCTACTATGCCATTCTTTCAAACAACAAACAAACAAAACAAAACCATCACCACCAACAACAACAAAAAATAAGAAGTATGTTTTTATTTTGTGTGTCCCTTTTATTTTAAGTCACTTCAATTCCTTTTTGGAAGTAGCCAAGAATATAATAATAATGAAAAAAATCCTAATGCATTAAAAAAGAACATCGCTCTTCAATCTTGTTTGTCCAAATGAAGAATTTAATTGTCAGCAATACTTAAGAGGAAAAAATTATTTATGGCTTTTGTGTCTCATCAGCACGTGTAAATGACCACCAGGTGTCCTGGCAGGTTACACAGCGTTGAGGACCAGGGCCACTAACATTCTGCTCATCCTACCCAAGTCTGTGTGTCTCCACCTCTCAGATTGCTTCAGGAGGAGATGACAGAGGTGCCGACAGACAGGCAAACTCACAACGTGTAATTATCGTCTTCTGTAATATGCGCTTTAATATTATTCAAGGCCAATTCTAAGCACTTCACATAATGCATGATTACAACAGAAGAAAAGTTTCTCTAATAAATCCAACCTTTTGCTATCATTTTCAGCTTTCTTTTGATAATGTGAATTGATTTTTTTAAACAGAGCTCCAACAGCTCCGTCTTTGAAACTCTACCTCAAATAGGTCAGAGTCTGACTTCTCTGGTTGTGCTGTACAGCATGAAAGGCTGCCCAGGTTTTCTCAGGATTTTCCTCCTCGGGGGACCTCCCATGGATCATTTCTCTTAGTAGAAAAGAATCCATTGACTGAGCCTATCCTAAAGCTAACAAACTGAGCTTTCCATGGGGAAACAACGGCAAATTGAGTGCAGCTATTGACCGGCCTTCTGTAGTTAAAAATACAACACACTCTGCCTTGTCCGATTTACTCCTGAATTACTGGTCATTTTCATGCTCTGCTGGCAGGACTTACCAATTGATAACCTTTCAGACAAGTGGAGCAAAAATGTTGGGCTGCTATCTTCTTTTTGCTTCTGTTATCTGCTATCCAGTATGTATATAATGTATGTATATCTGTTATCTAGTGTGTGTATACACACACACACCACACACACATCTATACATACACATATATATACTGTTTATATGTATATGTATATGAAAGTATTTTCTTTACTCGTAACTAGTAAGAAACTGTTCTGATAATATATTAAATACATATTTTATTTCAAAAGAAAGAGCTGGGCGTGGTGGCGCATGCTTGTAATTCCAGTACTTGGGAGGCTGAGACCGGAGGATCCGGGTTCGTGGCCAGCCTCAGCTACTTATTGAGGCCCTCTGCAACTTAGTGAGACCCTGTTTCAAAATAAAGAATAAAAAATAGGGCTGGGGGTGTAGCTCAGAGGTGGAATGCCCCTGGGTTCAATCCCCAGTACCACAAAAAAAAAAAAATCAAAAGAAAGGTTCTTTTTTAATTCAATGGCTTAATTACACTAATGATAACTCAACATATTTGTCTTTCTTTCATTCTGGGATAATAGTATAATAGGAAAAGATATGTCCCAGTAAATGATATAATTAAACTAGAAATTATTTTATTCAGTATTTAAAAATCACCTAAATATACAATTTAGGAATGTTTAAAATTACTTACAAGTCGGTGTGATGGCACACACCTGTAATCCCTGTACTTGGGAGGCTGACAGGAGGATCTCAGGCTCATGGCCAGCCTCAGCAACTTAGAGAGGCCCTCTGCAACTTAGTGAGACCCTATTTCAAAATAAAAAAAAATATAAAAAGGGTTGGGGTGTAGTTCAGAGGTAGAATGCCCTTGGTTTTAAGCTCCAGTACCCCCCTGCCCCCACCCACACACATTAGTTAAGAGTTATTTTTATTTAAAATTCAGCACCAATGAAAAATACGTATATTTTTCATTCATATAGCACTTTTTAAAGGAGGAAAATGTCATGTTATTATAAGGGGGAAAATCTACAGGATGATATTACATGTACTAGAGCAGAAAATAAGAATAAACTTCCCTTCTAAAATTTAATCAGTAGTCATAAAAATAAACCCCAAACAATAAAACCAAACCCACCAATGTATGTGCCACAAGTTTAGTCTGTTTTACTTTTTGGTAAGGAGCATAATGAGCAGTGTTTTGTGGGACGCATTAACTGAACAAATCACTGTTCTGGGTTGTGATAGTTAATCTAGGTTGTCAACTTGACCTGATCATGACACACCCAAGATTATGTGATTTTGGGTGTGTAACAGCAGATTAAAGAGAAAGCCCTGCCCTGAATGTAGGCAGCAGGATTCTGATAGGTGCGGTCTTAGATAAAGAGGGAGAAGCCGAGTATGCGTGCGACTCTTTCCGAGGAAAACGCATGTGCTCTCGCCTTGAGATCGTCAGCCACCGGCTTCGCCTTTCTCTGAAGAGCTTCTTGATCTTCTCCGCCTCCAGCTCTTGGAACCGAAACTTCACCATCGTTTCTCCGAAGAGCTTCCTGATCTTCACGTCTTGGACTGGGACTGAATTAGTGGTTGCTCCGATCCTAAGACTCGAGCTCTTAGACCGTTCGACCAGCTACTGGTTCCTCTGACTCTCCACGTGCAGTCAGAACCTGGGACTACATTGCTTCAAACTGTAAGCCCATCTGATAAATCCCTTTTTTCAAATATACTCATTCTGTGTATTCTGTTAATCTAGAGAACCCTGTCCAATACATGGGTTCTATGGGAAAAATATATATATAGTTTCTTCCTTTTGAGTAAAATTCACAATTTTATTTCTGTAAATTTTATCAGACCAATTTCATGTGTTCATAATTAGAAAGACTTATTTAGTCAAATATTTAGTGACTATATCATATGATAAAATTATGATCTTTACTTTCTAGCAAAATCAAAGCATTAATCAGAACCCAATTAAAACCGTGTGCTACAGTTTAAAATACTGGTTCATGCTTTTTGTTACTCATTTGTTCAGAGCATCTGACAGTGTTTGGAAGAGACATTTCTAGTTGTCATAGCTGGATCAGGAGCAGGGGTGCTCCAGGCATCTGGTGAGCAGGGGCTCAGGACTGTGCTAAACACCCCACAGAACAGCCCACCACAATGAAGTCACCACAATATCAGTCCTGCCAAGTTTAGGAACTCTGCCTTAAAGATAAATGTACACCAAAACAGAAATTTCTTTTAAAATCCTGAATTCCCTAATATGGAACACATTTAGTCTAAATACTCAAGACCTCCTACATCTGCATAAACAATGTGATATAATGAGCACTAATTTTCAGAATAGTGTGTCTGTGCTCTTTTTATTCATCTTCAAGATGAGGACTGTAGAAATCCTCTATTACTGGGTGGTTGCGTTGGTCAAATGGAACATTTTTAAACCTGTAATACTGTACAAATATATTGTTATTGGTACCATTAAAATAACAAAAGATTCTTATGCAAATGGAATTTATTCTGTTACATGTACTCTGCCTTAGCAAGGTACAAAAATAAGCAAATGTATTTTAATGTTCATGCAAAACCAGAGAACTGACATATAAAAGTGTTTATAGTTGAAGAGAAAATTTTATTATTGATAATGTCATTAGAAGCATCAACTATGAGAGTGCACCATCTCATTTTGTGCTTGCCACATCAGAGGGCAGGTGTTATCAGCCCTGTCTTGTAGATGGAGAAACTGAGCTCCGTGTAAACAAATCTGCCTGCTGTCACCCCACCACAAGTGGCAGAGGGGTCTCCCAGGGCTGTCCTTGCCCTTGACCAGTTTCACGCTGAACCCAACTGTTCAACTTATCAAAGCGTTGGAAGTATTTTGCTTCCATGAAATTTCACTGGTTAAAGAAACTGAATCAGAAGGATGGCTCCATACACTTTGCTGAAAAGATAGCTCTGTTTCCAGGGCAGGCTCCTAATTTATCAGCAAAGGACCTACAGAATAGGGGATTATGAGTAAGAGCCTAGGAATTCTTTCTTGTGTCAAGCATTATCTAAGGATTAAATCAACAATACGGCTTGCTTATATATGTTTTACTTCTTAAAATGTATGTACTTATATTGGAACAATTAAAAGGCAAATTCATTTTTAAAAGTATTGCTAATTTTATTCTAGCATTTGACAAGTCTATTGTAGTGCAGTGACTTTACTTTCCCCTTTATTATCATTAATAAAATAAAACTACTAATGTAGTTAAAGAATTGCTGGAGGAGAAAACAAATAGATTTTTATTATTATTTTTTACTTAACAGTAAAATCTTGAGTTATAAGACTGAATGCTACACATGACTTAATACCTCTTCACACATATCACTTACATAATTAAATGTTATGAATACATTTAAAATTTATGAGTGAAATTATTTTAATGTTATAAGATCTATGATTGAAATTATCTTTAAGGTTATAAGATGTAACTGTGCTCTTTGATGATTAGATAAGTTGGAATTTATAAATCATCCTGTAAATATTCCCTTATCTACTGATATGTCAGGTAATATTTCTATCTTCAGGAAGTGCTAACTACTTATAATCATAATAATAGACATAAACATTTCAGAGGCTGGGCGGTATGACTTAGTAGGAAATAATTGCTCATATTAATATGCATCAATCATTTTCTTGTCTATTATAGAAAAATAAATATTGAATACTGTCTATTAAATGTGCAATATAATGCAAGTTCTATGGAGGCTTTTAAAAAGTAGAAAGCATATAACTCCCTGCACAGCACTCGGACATATAGACGTCTGTTTCCACTCATGGGGACTTTGAGTGTCTTGAGTATAGGAATGTGCCTGCGCTTGCCATGGGCAACAGTGATTTCCACAACACTAAATTCAATGCTCAAGTCTCAGTTTTCATCTCTTATTTATTATCTGTTACCCCCATCCCCACCAGCATGCAAGTTCCGTGAGAGCAAAAGTTTTGAACTGCTTTAAAGATTGCTGAACCCCAGTGCCTACAAAAGATTTGGGCCCATAATAAGTATTCAGAAAATATTTGAATATATGACTGACTGGATGAATATAAAATCTTTCCTAGTGTCTGAGGTGGAAGTATTCTTCTTTCTCTGAAATCCCATCACATCCCTCTTTCGGATATTTCATCATCTACCTTATAGTATATTTATATAGCACCTGATTCCCTTATTTGGTTGTGAGACTCTAATGGATTCTGAATAAATATTTGTTTGTTTGTTTTTTGGTGGAGGAGGGTAGTAGTATCTTTCCAAAGAAACTGAAGTCCGAACATTATAGTGATACATGCATATCCATGTTTACAGCAGCACAATTCACAATAGTCAAATTACAGAACCAGCCCAGGTGTCCGTCAATAGATGAATGGATTACAAAACTGTGATGTATACCCACAGTGGAATTTTACTCAGCCACAAAGAACAAAATTATGTCATTTGCAGCAAAATAGATGGAACTAGAAAATATAATGTTAAGTGAGATTAGCCAGTCACAGAAAGTGAAGGGTTATATGTTTTCTTTCAGATGTGGAAGCGAGAGAGAAATTGGGAAACAAAAAGGACTTCAGATAAATGAGGAGAGATACCAGTAGAATAGGGTATGGAAGGGGATTTGGGGAGACAAGTGGGAAAGGGAAAAGCAGATATGTAAGGGGAGGAGGAGGAAGCTGGGTGGGATCCGGGCAGAAACACACCAAGTGCTGTGTGCATGCATGTATGTTTCTATCACTCTGAAACTCATGATGGTGTATAATTACAAAACACCAAAAAAAGCATATTTTAAAAAAGGGAGGGCTGGGGGTATAGCTCAGAGATAGAATGCCCTGGATTCAATCCCCAGGGCCTGGAACCATTTAAATGCATCACGACTAAAAAATTTGACGGATTCAGGAAAACCCAAAATAAATGAATAAGCAAAAAGTTAAAATTAATATGTGAATAAAAATAAATTTGAACGAATGAACTGTATGAGAATTTCCTAATTTATAGAAAGCAGTTCTCAAAATTGAAGGATGGAGTTCTTTAAGAAATATTTATTCAGCTCCTGAATAAAGAACTCCATCCTTTATCAATTTTGGAAACTGCTTTCTGTAAATTAGAAAATTCTCCTAAGGCTCATTCATTCAAATTTATATTTACTCACATATTAATTTTAACTTTTTGCCTATTCATTTATTTTGGGTTTTCCCGAATCAGTCAAACTTTATAGATGCATTTAAATGGTTCCAGGCCCAGATCTACAAAACAAAGCACACTTAGGTCTACTTCCCCCACCTGCTCTTTTCAACCCTATGAATAAGCACTAAAAAACAAACAAGAAAAAAAATTTTTAGTTTGCTCTTTCATGTTTTTAAAAGCAAATATGAGTGTATGCATATGTATACTTACATTCTCTCATTTCTTAGTCAAATAATAATATGCCACCCATCCTTTTTTTCTACCTTGCTACTTTCACTTAATAAAATTGCTCGAGATCATTCCACAGCAAAATATAGAAACATATACATTTATTTCATTCTGTGCCAATTGATAGTTAGACTTTCCCACTTTTTTCTGCTATTAAAAATAGTGCCGCAATAGTGTTGTGTATATCTTTGTATGTTTTTGACCATGGCAGAGAGAGGTTGTGGGACCTATGGGTGAGTGTATATGTAAATAGAGTAAAATTCCCTTACAAAGGAACTGTATAATTTTTATTCCCAACAATAGATGAGAGTGTCTGTTTTCTCATAACCTTCCTTTTAGGTTATTGCATTAGTTGTCTTATGGCTATGGTAACAAATCACCAACATTTAGTAGGTTAAAACAACACATTATTATCTTATAGTTCTGGAAATCAGAAATCCGAAATAGGTCTCACTGAAATAAAATGAAGGTGTTGGCAGGCCTATGCTCCTTCCAGAAGGTCTAGGAGAAAACTCTGTTTCCTTATGTTTTCCAGCATTTTTGCCTGGTGGCCCCTTCCACTTTCTAGGCCAGGAATCACACCACTGTTCTCTCTTCCATCTTTACTACTGTCCCTGTTCCTCTCTCATTGATAAGAACCTTTGTAATTACCTTGAGCCCATTCAAGTACCCAGGATAATTTCCACATCTCATATTCCTTATGTTTTTTATTTTAATCATATCTGCAAGTCATTTTTGCTATATGAAGTTCTGGGGACTAGGATGTGTTTTTTTTTTTTTGAGGGTCATTTTTTTTTAACCTATCACAAGTATGTTGTCCATCTTGGAGTTTTGCAAATTTAAATATTTCCTATGTTTAAGAACTCTTTGCATTTTTAGTCTGTGAACTATCTATAGCTCTTGCCCATTTTTAATAGAGTCATTGGTCTTTTTTAAAAATTTTAAAGCTCTTCGATTTTATAGGAAATCAACCCTTTGTCCATGACATATTGTGAATATTTTCTGCCTTTTCATTTATTTTATCTTTTTAAAAAATCTTTTACCATGAAAAGTTTTCTAAAATTTTCTGTAATTTGGTCAACTTTATTAATCTTTTCCTTATTGCTTCAGGATTCTGAAGCAGAGCCTAGAAACTTGGCCGCTCTGGGATTATATATTAATTTGCCTTTGTTTTCTTGGAGTTATGTAATGGTTTCTATTTTTATATTTTGGACCTATTTGTACTTTTTGTTATATTTAAAACAGTTTTAGTCTTCTCTTTTTCCATATAGCTCCTAAGCCATTCCAGTATGAACTGAAAAGCCCGTCTTTTCCTATTGATTGATATGCTACCTTTTTCTATACTAAAGTTCCACATATAACTTTATATCTAAATTTTTAATTCTGCTTATTTTAGATCTTTCTCTTAAACTATTTTAATATCATGTACTATATTACAATTACTTAGACTTGGCAAGTGTTCAACCAACAACCAATAACTTGCCAATTAAAATCAGTGAATGAGGCCGGGCATGGTGGTGCACACTTGTAATCCCAGTACTTGGGAGGCTGAGACAGGAGGATCGCAGGTTCATGGCCAGCCTTAGCTACTTAGTGAGGCTCTCTGCAAATTAGTGAGACCTGTTTCAAAATAAAGAATTAAAAAAAATAGGGCTGGGGGTGTAGCTTGGAGGTAGAATGCCCCTGGGTTCAATCCTCAGTACCGCAAAAAAAAAAAAAAAATCAGTGAATGAAATCATAGTTGATTATTTTCCTATGTCCTTCCCCCTAGAATTTGAAGTGCTCAGGCTCTATCTTATTCTTTTTTATTTCCGTAGCGTATAGCATTCCTTGCACATTGAAGATCAATAAATCAATATTAAAAATGTATAAATGAAAATGGTTGACAGTAAATTTGCTAGACTATGTTACATTTAGATAGCAATGTTGAGTTTGACATTGGATCTTGAGTAGCAAGATCCAAGGAGAACACTGGGTGCTAAGCATAGCAGGTACTTCTTACCTCCACTTTGTAAAGTGAGGAACTTGAAGCTTAGAAATGCTTAAGCTACTTTGTCAAGGTCACATAAGTAAAAAGAAGAACTGGAGCTGGAATTAAGCTTGCTGATTTCAAATTTAATGTTCTTTATGTTAGTGATGAGATGACTACAGTTTGGGCCTTGATTTCATTTCTTTTTAGATACCTCTCTTTCGATCCCAACTTAACTTTTTATCCTAGAGATATACATTCTACTAAATGTAGACTTGACTGATAATGAGAGGAATCATTTATTCTCCAAAAAAGAATGCATGAGAACTGAAAGAATATTTGTAAAAGACAACTTTTAAACATTATTCTGAGGGAAATGATATTAATTACATGTCTGAAGATAAAATAAAAACACATAGTGAGGTTTTTGTCCAATATCTTTACTGTACACAAGTCTTTTATCAATTTTTCTACTTTGCTTATTTTCTTACTAATAGACTGTGAAGACCATATATAAATGTATATATTCAGATACTAGCACGAAGCTCTACACAGAAGTTCAGGAAATGGCAATTCCTGTGTTTCTAAGTATAATTAACGGGACAAAAAGGCATGACCAAGAAGAAAGATAGTAGCAATCAGTGAGTGTTCTTTGTTTCAAAATCTACAACAACAAAACCATGAAATTATTGTAATGAGATCGTTGAAATCCACTGTTTTTGCATTTAAAATGTTGCAAATCTGTTTAACAAAGTTCCTCTGATAACAGAGTTCTCTGTTTTAGTTTGTTAGACAACATATTAACTACTTTCAGAATGTCAATTTTACATTTGAGCTCTGTCGTTCATCAAGAAAGATATACTGTAATATTTGTAATTTAAATCAATTTAAAATCATCATCTTAGACTTTAATAAAAAGCCTTATACATTTTAGTGTTACTCTATGGGTCTGTCATTTGAATGTGTATTATGTAAGCTAAAATACATTTGCATTTTACAAATGAACATCCTGAATCTAGATGGAATGCTCATTTCCAGTATTAAGGTTCCTAAGGGAGAAAAGAAAATTGCTGCTTGTGGGAGCTAAACATAATGCCGCATAATCGATTGGTTCACTTCAGGGCTTCAGCCATGCTCCCTTTGATGATAGATTAAGTAAATATGAGAGCAGACAGCACAAACATTATGGGTATTATACGGCATATTGTAGTAAAGACTATGAAAATTGGTCACGCTCTAGAGCAAGCAAAATGGATGGAAATGCTTTATGAGAAATGTACTTATAAAGAAACTGAGGGAAAATGTTTATATTAATTATATAAGTGGTCTATAAATAGTGATATATAGGGTGAATTAAAACCAAAATAGTCTTCAAAGCTTTCTGGAGGCAGAAAAGAGTTCCAGTCCTTAAAAATAGCCCACATGAGAAAAAACAAATCTTCATTGGAATGTGAAATGGAAAAATCCAAAGTCAACAAGAAGAAACTACAATCCCTAACAATTTACAACAGAGGCAAAAAGGATGCAACTGACCACCAGCACTAATCAAATTAATTACAGATCAGATAGACAGGATGGCCTGTTAGCCTCCCTTAATTGTTACAAAATAACCTTATAGCTTTGGGACAGGGAAGGGTGTGTTTAGCATCACTGGTCACCCTAGAGGTAGATTACTTCGTAAAAGTCATCCAAAGGAAGCAATGTTAACACTACGGGGCTTACAGGCTGCACTCACTAGGCTAGAGACACAGGTGCTTCAGGAGTAGCTGCACACCTAGGGGCTACAAAGGATAGATGGTACTTGCTATTGTCTGAAGGTTTGTGTGCCCCCCCAATTCATATGTTAAAACCTAATCCCCAATATGTTGGTACTAAGGGGTGGGGCCTCTGAGAGGCGATTGAATGAGATTAGTGTCTTTATAAAAAGAGATCCAAGGAAGCTTGCTCGCCTCTCAACCATGTGAGGAGATTGTAAATGTTGCTCTCTATGATCCTGAAAGTGGAGCTCTACCTGGACACCTAATCTGCTGGTACCTTGATTTTAAGTGCCCCAGGATTTGTGAGACCAAAAAAAAAAAAAAGTCTGCAGTTTATAAGTCACTCTGTTTATGGTATTTTTGTTATAGCAGCCCATGTGAACTAAGACAGCTCTAGATGACAGCCTTTTGTCCTCTGATCCTATTATCCCCACCAGTGAGCTTCCCTGATTCTTCTCTCCTTACCACTCTAAAGTAATGCAACCAGGCATGTCTAATGCAATATTTGGGTCATATTCATTACACTTTGCCTTGGTTACAGTCAGTCCTCCGAATAAGAACGTGATGATCCTTCAAATAATCTGAATCTCGTTCCAGTGTCACCATTGAGTTACTGATTGTGTTAGTCACCTTTTCATTGCTATGACCAAAATACTGGACAAGAACAACTTAGAGGAGGAAAAGTTTATTTTGGCTGCAGTTCCAGAGGTCTCAGTCCATGGGTAGGAGTCTCCGTTGCTTTGGCCTGAGGTGAGGCCAAGCAGCATGGCTAAAGGGTGTGGCAGAGGAGAGCTGCTCAGCTCTTAACACCTGGTAAGTAGAGAGCTAGCCTGAGAGGAAGGGGCCAGGGAGAAGATAAACCCTTCAAGGGCACACTCCCAGTTACTTACTTTCTCCAAATTGTTCCCACCTCCCAGTAATCCATTCAGCCATCAATGGATTGATCTTCTGATGAAGTCAAAGCCCTCATGATCTTAAACGCCCCCTCAAAGCCCCATCCCAGAGCACATGAGACTTTGGGGACATCTCATATCCAAACCATAACATTGATGCAGTTTTCCTACCTGCAAGATGGAGCCCACACCTTGATTCCTTTTCTTTTATAACAAAGATATGATGGGAACAAATAAGAACACATATTTTTCAGATATTTGGAAGAATGCAGCACTACAGAAATTGGAGACGTTCTAGCTGCAAATGAAAGATAACAGGACCATCATCCGAGCACCAGTCTGGGAGAATGAATAGAAATGAATTAGAACTCAAAGCTGTTATCAACAGAGGGTGACACGACACCACAGGAACAGGCTGCAGGCTGTATTCTGTTTCCTTTCTATCTATGATAACTGTGTTCCTTATCAACATGAATACCAACTCCTACTGCTCATTAAGGCTGTCATGTTTCTCACAGTCTCATCTGCCTTATAATTGAAATTCTTATTTTAACAGCATTATCTTAATGTTATTGCTAGCTATGGAATGTCTTGGGAAGAGTGCAACATTAAAGTTAATTTGGCCCTACGTCTTTGGTAATGAATACTGTCTGGAATATAATAAACTACAGATACTCAGGCTGGGACTGAAATGTGTCAAGGTTACTTCCCCAATTACTGAAGTTTGTAATAGGCGACCCCTAAAATGGTCATCATTTCTCACATCTAACTAATCTCATATTGCTCATGGTCTTTTTTTGTTAGAGTAGCAAAAATCAGAATTCCTAATGATGTCAAGTTTCTTTTTTTTTTCATTCTTAATTAAAACCGGTTATACACTTCAGTTGAGCTTCCCAGTGAGAAAAATTAGATCAATATTGTAATAAGAATTAAGAAAGTACTCCTAGGATTATAGCCAATGTGTAATTTAAAGAAATATAATATAGTAAATAAAAAATCAAATGGCCTATATTGTTAACTTAAGTGGCAACTTCCATTAAGCAAAACCTGCAATTCTTATAATTTAATGTCTATACAATGCTATTAAAGAAACTATATACACAGTATGCTAAGTAAAACAATCTCATTTAATGAGCTTTTATTCCCATTCAGGTGTTATGATTTCCCATAGCATACTGAATAAATGCCTGGAATAATGAGCCTAGCAAACACTTCACATGTAAATAGGTCAAACCAAGAGACCACTATAACCTTAGAGATTAATACTAGAAATTAATTTTTAAATTTAAACATTTTAAAATAATGATTTTCAATACTAATATGATAAATCAAGAACTCTAAGATTCAATTAAAATTTAATCTTTTGATGCCTGGGATTTGCTTCAGAATAATCACTGGTGGAGTTGGGGGAAAGAGAGGATAGAGATGAAACTAGATTGGCCATGAGCCAATTGCAGAAGCTGAGTGATTTGATTCATTTCCCTATTCCTATGCATGCTTAAATTTTTTTATTATAAAAGTTAAAAATTAATCTTTATATATTAATATTTTATTTCTTATTTAATGGAGTTACTTCACTTAAGATGGCCCCATAGGAAGCTGGGAAAATGCAACTATTTATTTTATGGGGATATTTTTTTCACAGTTACATTTTTAGATTCTTATTCTGACCCCTACTGCTGTGGTTTGGATGTTGAGCTCTCCAAGTTCCATGTGTCAGAGGTTTGGTCCCCAGGGTGGTGCTGTTAGACAGTGGGGGAATCTTTGGGAGGCGGGGCCTAGCGGGAGGTCTTTTGGTCATTGGGGGTGTACTCTCAAGAGGTAGTTTGTCTAGGAATTCTTGATAGTTCTTGTGTGACCACTTGAATTCTCACAATAAGATTTTTATAAAAGGAGCAAGTCTGGCCCCACCCAGAGTCTTTTCTCTCTGCTCCTGTTCCAGATGTGACTGCTTGCTCCCACACATGCTCCTGCCATGATGTGCAACCATCTACTGTCTTCACCAAGGGCTAAAACAATGGAACCGACCCTATCATGGGATTTATACAGCCAAAGATGTGACACAAATAAACCTTTTTTCTTTATAAGTTAGCTGTCTCCAGAATTTTGTTGTAGTAATGCAAATCTGAAAAATAAATCTACATTTATTTTAGGGTATCCCTCAGTTAATGTCTATATGCCTATGGAAAAATTAATTGAAGGCAAGTATATGTAGAAATGGGTAGCCATGTCTTACCTATGTTGGAGAGTAAGATACAACTGCATATCCATTAGAATGGCAATAAATAAATAAATAAATAAAATAATTTCAACAATACTTAGTGCTGGTGAGGATGAGAAGTAATTGGAACTCTCATATGTTTCTGATAGGAATACAAAATGGTAAATTCACTTTCTAAAATTGCTAAAATTAAATACACTTTTACCATATAACCCAGAAATTCTACTGATGGCATTTTACCCAAGAAAAATAAAAATGCACTTCCTTGGAAAGACCAGTATGCAGACATTAATGGTGGCTTTATTTACAATAGCTCCAGATTGGAAGCAATACAACTTTCCATTACCTGGTGATGGGAAAAATCAATTGTGGTGCATCTATACCCTGGAATAAACTCAGCAATAGAATAAAGTATGGATACATACAATTACATGGATGGATCTCATTGAAAGCATTATCAAGTAAAAGCAGCCACACACAAAAAGCTACATAGTGTATGGTTCAATTTATATTAGTCTCTAGAAAAGATAAAACTATAAGGATGTAAATCAGCTGAGTAGTTGCCAGGGGATTAGGGAAGAGGGGTGGACTTGATTACAGAGGCACATGAGGGACCACTCTATTGTGATGGGTACTTTCTAAATCCAGAGTGGGGTCAAAAGTATATGACTGTACACATTGGTAGAACTGATGGAATATGGATGAGGCTTTTAAGTTTTATAATATATTTTTCTGTATTTTCCCAAGTGTTTACAATTAGAATACATTAATTTTCCAATAGAGGAAGTAACTAACATTATTTAAAAATTAATAACTGATGTTTGGATAACTACATTGCCTTGATAACTCCAAGAATACATAGGGAAATGTGTGTCAATCACACTTTCTCTCACTGTTGATGAAAGCTGTGTAAATGTATGTATATACTCACACTGCATTCAATACAGTGATAGATTGAGTGAAAAATCTCATTAATCAAGTATTATGGTATAAAGAGGGTTCATGTATTAATCTAACTATAAAATATCTTTATTGCTAATTTTACCAAAATTAAACCTCCTTTGATGAATCAAAATATTCTGGGTCTCATGGTTCTTCAGATATTGCATCTTGTGCATAAGTTATTATAATGCATGAGAAAGTGTGGAGTAACAAGTAGATTAAGAGAATTAAGGAAGAAACCATAGCAGAAGGAGAAGGGAATAATTCAAGGGGTGGGTAACTAATGTCATTCTTTGTGGATTCTAAGATATCCAAGAGCACCAACTGTGTCATAAACATCCTTGTGCTGTCTGCAGTGCCTACTACAGTGCGTTGTGCATTTGTTTTTTGGTTAATTTGTTGTTGTTGAATAAAGAGGGTCATAAAAATTTAATGTACTCTTAATAAAATGTTATCTGGAACTGCTTGAAATTCAATTATATAAGCATAATTATTCTATTTTGCAAATGTAGTTTCTAAAAATGCCCCTGATTCCCCCAAACACACAGATGTCATACTGTATCATTTTGAAGAGGCCACATATATAATATACACTTTAAAATTTAAAAAGAGTGACTTTCCCAAAAAGAAATTATAACCAAAAACTTGCATTGGTTTAATAATATTCAATATTTACATGCTCAATATTTCACCACATTTATTCATATTGAGCACAAATTCACTAAAAAAAGAATAAATATATATGTACATATGTATACCACATACTGTTTGAATAACATTTTCAAAAAATTTGGTCTCATCACTTAAAAATCAGCATCTTCTATAAACAAAGATTTCTTTGTTTTCTTATTTTTTTAAGTCTCAGAAATCTTGTGTGCATTCTAATGAATTAAAGTTAAAAAAGAAAGGTGCAAAATTGAGTGATTAGAACACAAGTCTCCCTAGTTGAGAATAATCTTTAAATAAGGCACAATCAGGCAGTCCTAACTACTCTGTAACTCAAATCTGTTTAAGACCGTAAGCACTGAATTTCCTCCTCCCTCCTAAGGGGATTATTCACCAGAGTAGGGATTATGCTCTTATATTAATTTCTCTATCTTCAATGCTTGGTGTGTAGAGATACACAGTAAATGTGGGGTTCATGAAAGAATAAAGAATAGCTTATTAATTAATCTCTACTCTCTGTTCCTCAAGCCATCCACATTGTGAGCCACAGACATCTGCCTTCACCCTCTGGCTCCCACCTCCAGAAATTTAAGAGGTACTCATATTAATATCCTGGACTCATTAGCTTGATTCTCTATCCTCCTCACTCACCTTGCCAGGATCTAACTCTGTGGAAAGTGCACTATCTGTTTTCCTCGCTTCTGATTTAGTTTGAAGGTTATCACAAGACAAAGGACTTGTCCTCCACTAGTCACACCTTCCAGACTCCCGTGGGGTTCCACTGTTGCTCAGCTCTCCGTTTTGTCACCTTAAGATAATGTTTCCCATTCACTATTCACTCTCTATCATTCTTTATTTCAGACTTGAAGAATTAGTTGAATCCTACCACACAGGCAAGTTCTTGTAGGTCAAGGGAAGAACAGTGAAGATAGAGTCAAGTGCAGGCATGTGGGATGGGAAGATGTTACTGGGGGAAAATGTCAAGAAATGGCTGGGTGGGAAGGAAAGTACCAGGTCTCTGTAGGATATGGTTCATTATGCAGAGGAGTTTGATTTTTTTTTTTTTTGTTGTTGTTGTTTGTTTTTTACTATATGAGATAGGGAACCATTGGGGAATACTGAGCAGGGGGATATGAATAGATTTGTATGTTAGAAAAGTCACTTTGGTAGCAATGTAGAAAACAGTCTGGAAGAGGCAGGGAGACCAGAAAGAGGATAATATAATAGTCCAGGGAAAAGACCATTAAGACTTGAGATAGAGGAGTAGTAGTTGGGATTAAGTGACAGATTCAAGATACATGTAGGTATAGAACAAACAGGGCTCAGTGCCTAATAGAAAATGGAACAGAGTGTCTCTCTCTCTCTCTCTCTCTCTCTCTCTCTCTCTCTCTCTCCCGGTCTCTCTCTCTCTCTCTCTCTCTACCTAGTGAGGCCCTCCACAACTTCGTAAGACCCGGTTTCAAAATAAAGTATAAAAAAAATAGGGCTGGGGGTGTAGCACGGAGGTAGAACGCCCCTGTGTTCAATCCCCGG